>JBAJNP010002576.1:0-46930 GCA_036877545.1 Yasuhikotakia modesta
AGGGAATCTCCCGGTAAACGACTCGAGTGATGCCCGCTTCAAGACAGCGTTGAGCAAGTACCTCACCCACAGCACGGCAGGCCGCTACAGAACGCGTCGAGCACAGCTCCCGCTTTACAGCCCACTCCTTAGTGGAGCAAGATAGGACGGGAACTACTGAGTCGTTGGAGAACACCTCTGCTGTGATATGGTGTTGTGATCGCATAAACACCAACCTATAGCCAGAACATATATAGAGAGCATATAACACCAGTGAAGTATGAATCTATTATGATACTCAAGACAAGAAATGCAGCCACACCTGTGATAATACTGTCTGGAGGGCCAAACTGTGGCCCAGCCGCGATCCTTCACTGCAAGGGCCATCTGTTCCAGGTTTCTTGGGTTTCGGTTGACAAATGTTTTACTGATAGCTTCATTATCATTCACCACTGGTTCTGGCTCCAGGGCTCTCTGGCTGTAATTCTGGGCTACTGAGGGGAGATATTGAAAAATAACATTTTGTTATAACTAAACCCTTCAGATTTTCTGACCTGTGGTGATGTGTTATGTATTATTTCTATGCACAATACACAAACCACTTCTGTTTCAAAGGGGAAACCAGTAGTTAAGTAAATGCAGGTGGATTTTATTCAGGTTAAATTTGCATACATAGTCTGGTAGTTCAAATCTGCAGTCTCGTTTCCATTGCGTAAAATGGGTATTAGAATAGAGCACACATACACTGAATGCCATACATGCATCATGAACTTCGTTCATAATGCAAATAGCACACGGATTTCTCACAACTTCCGGCTCTTTTCAACACTAAACCTGTCTGTTCATTCCTTCTTCTAAACCAAACTGATTTGTGTTCCTAAAAACAAATCCAGTAACATATGCGAAAGTTTGCAGATCATTAAAATATATTCAAGGTTAGAATGTACTTACATGAATGACAGTGGATCCACGCTGCTGTAGATCTCTGACATTGACCTAACAGAGTGCGAACACTTCGGCAAACATCACTGAGCAAAGCCATTTAATAATTGTAAAAGCGACTCAAACCGGATTACAAATTCTCCCTTCGGTCTCTGTACACACTGAGATAACATTACATTTACTTTGCAACTTAAACGTTGACACTTAGTGCGCAGCCATTTTGGTGCTTGTGCTACATCAGAAATGTTCCGTTGGGAAGCGTTCGGTCTTCCTATAGGTTCCGTGAACATATTTTTTTTAACAAATGATCATTTAATATGTGATTTGACGTTCATAAGCTATTTTATAAAATCAACTGAGTTAACTGAGACTGTTAAAACACAATTTATGAAATCGGTTTAATAATCAAACATTAAACAATGCTTTCCACACGAGGGCACTAGTATACCGATCATCATCCACATGCACGCAACGTTGAGTTCATGGGTTACATGCGGACATTCAATCATTCTGGTTTTATACTGTTATAACTTTATACTCCGTTTCCATACACTAAAACTAACCTGCACAAATAAACTTTCTGCTGTTTTAGATTTTAAAACGATAATCAAAATTATTTTATAGCTTTTTTCCTAAAAATGTAATTTACTCCTGGCTATTGGTTATTTATCCTTTTCAACATTAATCGTCTTTAAATCCAAAACGTCAAATGAAGGTTTAATGCAGACGTTTGCATCTATTGGTTAAATACTAATATTTGTTTATTTATACAATTTGTGATAAATCAATGACAAAAGCAACAGCCCCACTGATCAAGTTCATAAACCCTGTACTTGAAGTATTTCTTGTACATTTTGCTTATTACAGACCACTCCTATATTTTTGGAAAGTCGTGGGCTCACCCTTGGATGTTAAGGGATTTTCTGCATGGCTTGCCATTTTAATTTGACCAATTTGTTTGTGCTGCACTTTTAGCATGCTATGAAGAGCCTGTGCCCCTAGATAAAATAAATGGTTCTCCAGCCAAATGAACAAGCATGCTTCTGTTACTCAAATCCTTACTCTCAGCAAGAACTACAGCCTACTGATGTTGAGCTGTTAACCCAAAATGCTGTTTTAGACAGTTAACAAATCCTTAACTTGTGGAGGGCGATGGGTGGAGTACAAATCATGGCATCAGACTTTAAATGTGTGTTTTTATCCACAATCACAGTTTTTTATTAATTTCTTTAATACCACAGTTTTTATAATAATTTCTTTAATACTGTACACCCCAAGTAAAATAAGATATAACTGTTGCCATAAAGTTTAAAGCCTCAAGCAGAAATCAAACGTATCGTAAATAGAATTGTTTCAGTGTTCCAGGTCAATAACCCAGACACAATGTCTGTATGTATCCATTTCCAGGGGGCTACTGATTCGCACAAGCACAAACCTTGTCGGCTACCTGCTCCACTGCTTCATATTGACAAAACTCAAACTGAAAATCAATGGACTCATTAGATACAAAAATGTCAAGAGTGGTACAGGACTAAAAAAAGATTGTGGACACAACCTTTCATTCTAGTCCTTTGGAGCTAAAGGCAAAACAGTGCAGCACAAAACAGGTTATAATATTCAACCTTTAAAATTTGGGGAAACATGACAATAGATGGAACATGTGTTAGAACAAATTTTAGGATCAAATTAAAGGAGTAATCCAGTAATCCATAATCCAATGTTTATAGGTGTACCTCTGAGGCTTGCTAATTTAAATTCTCTATATGACAATCATGCCATAAACATACAGTACATACATTCCTTAATATACATCAGCTTTACTCAGTATAACAATAAACAACAAGATCAGATTTACAACACTTGACAGAAGAAAGAAGCATAAATCATGCAGATGTTCTTCCTGTAAATAAGATAAAAATGCATAGCAGACATGTTTGTTTATTGTTTGTTTGTCTATATACCTGTGTTCACAGGGAGTGAAAATGGTCCGCATGCCACGTTCACAGCAAAGGAAAGAGCAATAATGAAGGAGGATGTGAATGAGGCTGGCTGGGAAACAGAAGTAACACTTGTCTCGGAATGTGTTGGAGATGTGTTGCTATGCAACAGGGATTCCAGAATGGTTACCCAGACATGGTTTGACTGTGTAGATGATGGTGTGGGTGAAGGGAAAAAGTGACACAGCCTCCCACATCCTTACACACACCTCAGCTTTGAAATGTCAGTGCACACACCTACTCACACAAAACACTGTGTCGCCAAAGTAAGTGGAAACACGCTGTCTTCTCAAAATGGAGGTGAACTCCCGCATATTCATCAACCAGCACACATTTTCAGACAGGTTTCTTTAATACAACGTTATACGACGCCATTAAAAAGACTTAAAGTAACCATGGCCGAGAATGTCATTTATAAATGTAGAAGTATTTAATGATCAATAACATCCTTTTAAAGACTCAATCCAAGTAAATCTTGTGAACATTCCAGCAACGCCCCGCGATCAATAAGTGAAGAACGAGCAAAGCAATGCAGTTTTGCTCATGTCCTCTGGGCGGCAGTGTGTCTCACTATTATGCTTCTGTTAGACTACCTGTTTGAGAACTGTACAATTCTCTTCTGTTTCTGTTTGTCTTTGAGAGCTGTGATAAAGCTGTGATATTGATATGGTAAGCTTACACACCGGATGGTTGCGGGCAGGTGGGTTGGATATAAAGTAATACAAAGAAAGTTGGAAAAATGAAGCATGCAAGTAATCCTATATTTATTGAAACAGCAATGTTTCAATAAAGTGACCTTTTTCAAGAACAGTAAGCTTTTATAAATGTGTGTGCTAGCATGGAGCATAAGGTGACCTAAAACCCAGCGTTCTCAGAAAGTTGGCTAAAGTTTTCACAAAGTTATCAGTTGTTTTTAACATTTTTGTTACTTAATGGTTACTTAAAACTACCTAAAATTGTCAGAAGGGAAAACTGACTAAGAAAGCTGTAGAATAGACTAAGTCTAAATCCTCAATATGTTTATTTGTCAATATAGTCATAATAATAAAGGCAAACTTGTACTGTCTAAAAATATCCACAGCAATTACAGTGTAGCGTGATGAAGAACGTCATTTGAACACACAGTCATTTAATGTGTGTTTTAATGTGCGTTTTAACAGTGATTTAAATGTCTCCTTACTTTAATCTTTTGATCTGGCCGTGTTGATTTTACAGAGATGTTGTGTGCTGTGCAGCCCCAAGCTACATATGACCTCCATTATTTATCATCCTTTGTCAAAAGCTCCAGAGAGAATAACTGAAAAGAGAGAGAGAGAGAGAGAGAGAGAGAGAGGCACATCACTCCTCATCTGTGTGTCTTTGATCCACCTCCAGTGAAAAAAATATTCTGGATTCTGGTCTATTCTGTTTGTATGTTCCATACTCAGCCCTTAGGTCAGCTGGCCACACATCACTTAATTTGTTTTTTCCCCTAATGTATACCTGCCTTTTTACTATTATTTTACTATATTACTACTTTTACTAGGTTTAACTATTTTACTCTTAGGCTGATTACAACATTTAGACAATTGATTAAATAATATCACTATTCTTTTCTTCATTTAAAACCTGCCATTGTGGGGTAAACCAGAGAGAAGAACATGGAGGCTTTAAAATGAGAGGGACTTAATGAAGTAAGTGGCCACTTATACAGCTCCCAGTAGAGTTGACCCAGTTAAGAGTTTGATCATCCAGGTGTTTAGCGATGCTGCCAAGCCAGCTGGGAGAAGAGGAGCACTTCATCATTGTCACGCCTGTGCACAGATACATTTACCCCCCAGTAACCACTTTTACCACATTGCATTGCTTTCATATGCAAAGCCAAGCAGTGACTGCAGAATGATTTTTTGAAGTATTATAATAGGCACATTAGAAAAATGACCTCATGATGTATTGAGAGGAGATGAATACACAACTGTGTATTATTACTTCAGTGTATATGTTCTATGCATATGGTATGAGTTATATAATATGAATGATAAGGAATTTCAGTAGGAAAGACAAACAAACGCTGGCCAGGAATGTGGATGTTTTTACAGTTTTTACCATTTACCCAGCTAACAATTTTAGGTACAAACATTAAAAATGTTATTTTAAATATTCAAAATGTTGTTTTTACATTATTGCCTGGCTATAATATTCAAAATATAATTTAATGATTTAATTCTACAATGTTTTGAAAATGTTATGCTAACTACTAGCTACTAGATAATGTTCCCTGTTAGCACAGAAACTGTCCAGGGCACAAATTACAGTGTTTTAAAAATCATGCTGGACTAAAATTAAGTAGTAAAGAAGATACTTGTTGCTCTTGTTTGCAGTACATTAAATGTCCCCAGAGGTCAAGAACAATTTATGGTCTGGTTTCAGACCATAGTGATTAATTCATGGTTACCAGTTTAGATGTTTTCACAATTATGTTTCTAACATAATTGTGACAAACAACAGGCCGCTGGTTCATATACCTGTAGTAGCACATGCATAAATCCACTTAAAACTACATACATTTACTTGTGGAGTGGATATAAATAGAAAAGATGCTCAGAGCAGTTTAACACAGAAGACATAAAGCATTTAATGAGCTGCTGGGGCCAGAAATGAATTATCAGCACTGCTAGTACCAAAGCAGAATTGCAGATAAAAATCAGGTCATGGAGGTTATTCTGTAATACACAGTAAATAACTTTACACTTAACAGTCCATTACTGAGGTCCAGCCAACAGCACGACTTCTGCCTACACTGCCAAAATACTCAGTGTCCATGCTATTAAAACTTTAGAGCTCATGGTTCCCTGAAAACAAAGAAAAGTAAATTTAGCACAGGGGCACAAGGACACACAATCACAATTTGTCAGCTCTTTAAATCCAGTTTTATCAAAATAAAGAGAGGAAAGTCAGACAAACACGATAAACACTTTCCATAGCTGGTGCTGTAGCTAGCATTAGTTCTGTATTCCCTCAAACGAAGAAGGCAAATTCTGGTTAAGGTTGTGTGACAAAACTGTCACTGAATTAGCCAGTAGCTGTAAAGCACAACTGATGCCCTGCCAGAATGAAAAATGTCTTTGGCAGGAAGAGTGAAATAAAGGCTTTCATTTTAGAACTCAATTATCCAGACTGCCCGATCGATCTCTCCTGGGCCGGGCAATATAGACAGGACTGTCAGTCCAATCACAAGTGGCACAGGCCAACAAGAGATATACTCAGTGGTTTTTAAAATCCCTTGTGCAGTTACTAATGTGGATTGATTAATGTATGAGGCAAGGACCTGAATTTTAATAGGATTTCAGAAATTCGTCACATCACAACATGGTTGTGTTTCAGTACAAAATTATTTATACAAATTACGCTTGGATAATTATATGAATCTGTATGTGGGATGAATATGAATATTAAATATTAACTAGGTTAACAGCTCAAAACAGCTATGACCTGCATCGCCCTTGTGATGCGCAAGACAAACAAAGTCCTTGACACAGGTGCCCTTATTCCTCATTTTCCTCACCACAAAAAGTCTTCAGGCTTCAGCACCCAGTTGCTTGCTTATTTTTTTCCACCTCGGTCCTCTACATCATACCCCTATAATTGTGTTTATAGTTGTGCTTTCCAAAGTACAGGCTCTTCAGGAAATTAAAAGAAATGATTGTGGAGAGCAGCTTCAATAACTGATTTTGCCCCAAGGAATGACTTAGGAGCGAGACAAAAAGGGGCTTATTTGATTCTATTGTGTCTGTTTTGCCATCAGTTTGTACCACAGTAACCTGAAGCCTTGTCTATCTACCTTTTGACTCCTTTAACGAATCTATCACAAATCTATCTCATAAATCTACCACAAATATGATGGCTATACTGTACTTATACTGATGGCTAGATCTGTACTTAGGTTTAAGACCATATAAGGCCATTAAATGAAATCCATAGCAGTTAAGTTTACTTCTCAATTTCTCTAGAAACAATTGATCTGACAAATTACACTTTATGTGTGTCTTGTATGTGTCTGTGAACTGTTAAATGATATTGTCCGTTTTGCACAGACCATCAACATGTGTGTCTTGGCTAACAGGGTGTGCAGTTATTTTATTATACATCGGGTTACAAAAACGTTTAATTGATAATTAATTGAAATGTAAACTACATTTTGTCCTGGAATCCTGGTCTTCTTAATTATATATAATATAAAGCAGTGTATTTACTGCGTACCAGTGTATCTGTGACCAAGACACACATAACCTGACCAGCTAGTTATAAAAGATGACAGATTGTTTTTCACAGAGACTAATTTCTGCATACTTGACAAACTGCCCAGACCAGATTAAACTAAGATAAGGTTGCTAATATTGATCCAATGAGACATCATATAAAGACAATTATGAAGCTGACAAATTAAGAATGCTTCCATCATCGGTTGCTAATTGCCTGCTAATCGTATTTATAAAACAATGCACTCTTAGTGATTGAGTCTGTGAAAACTTTTATCTAGTTGTACCACTTCCAAACTTTATCACAATTATTAGGCATGTCCACAGCACAGTAAAAGAGAGAAATCAGAAAATCATATCTGCCGTGGCTCTAAACCATTGTGCATGAATGTACCACAAAATGAAAAACTGATCCCTCTGATGACTGATATTCAATAAAAGCATTTCGTATTGAAAAATGAAGTAACTAATAAAGCATTTGATCCATTGTCTGTACACAGAAAAATGTGGGAACTATCGATTAATTCATGCTGCCTCAACAAATGGGAAAAACCATCATCATCTATTGATTAATGGGATTTTTCTGATGGGTGTGTTAACCCTGTGTGTGTTTTATGGTGCCTGTTTTCACAGATTGGACAACAAACACCAACAAACTGCTAAAACAATTTAAAGTTCATTGTTGGAAAAAAATCCTCTCCACACGCTCCAACAAATATTTATGTATAGTCATACATAAACACAAGAAACAGACACAAACTTTCCAACTTTGTGAGTCGTTTGCCTTTAGAGAAACTGACATGCCCAGCTAACAATTTTAGGTTGTATGAAGAAGGTTGTAAGAAAAAATAAAGGGCAAGATAGGACTGCCAGACAAAATAAGCTGGTTATCTGTATATTTGGTGTTATGAGTGTTGTGCTAAAAACTGCTACTTGCTTGAACTGGTTTCTCTGCCGCCTTTGAAGCTGAAGAAAGGCTGTAGAAAGATGCCGCAGGCAGCTAACTCGCCTATCAAACGCTAATCACACTTTGGACGTTCATCTTGCAGCAAAAGAAAATAATTAGGAGGATTTTAATGATACAGAGCTGGTAATAATGAGTAATCAAGATTTAACAACTGAGATAAAACAATCTCTGTGAAATTCAAATGGCGTCTTAGAAATCATTAAAAGAGTGCATTGTACTTTCAGATTATGCATTTTATATTACTGCAGATTATCTGATATAGAATCAGATATACTGTTATCTCCTACCCCAGGATAAACAGTCAACTTTATAATGACTATGATCATAAACATCGTGCATAATATAATTAGGCTACTTCTGCTTTAAATAATGTGAGAAATCACAGCATCATTAAACATTCCCAGTTGTACCTGGAATAGCTGCCGTTTTTTGCTACCAACCATTGAATCCACATTATTGTATTACTGCAAGCATTAGTTTTGCATAACTTCCTCTTTTCACAGCTCTGTGTTGGAAGGGATGCCTTATTTCCATAGCAACACTATTTTGAAACGGTTTTATGAAAGGATGACATTAAAAGAAGGAGGGTGGGTGTGTCTATCAATGTTTCTCTGAGAAAAAAGGATTGTTAGATCAACAGAACAGACAGAATTTTAATTCGACTATATAAATATTTGTAACCACAGCCCATAACACTGAATGGCTAACATATGGGATGCAGTAATATTGTTATTTTGTTGCTGATCTCATCAATTCTTTTGTGATTGGTTGCATGTTTTTTGTACTCGTCACCCTTTTGTCTTTCCTTTCATATAGTTGCATTTTTGTCTTATTACTTTGCTCTGTGTTTTTTTGGCAGACACACCCACATAGCTCAAATATTGTGACAGCTTTGATCAAATTTTCCGTCTAGACAATGTGATGAGTGGGTGGTCAAAATATTCCTGCTGTTATGCACAACATTCAACTCAACTGTCTAACTGGATCTGAAGTGTGTAAATGGTTTAATAATTATATGTGAAGGGCCTATGTGTAGACTCACTGGTAGAGGAGCCCACAGGAAAGAAGAAAATGCTTTATTTCTTAATTACTTTTCAATGACTGACAGCAAATGGAAAATTTTGCTTAAGTCTCTTGTGTCTCAGATATTTCTCCTGAGAAAAACACCAAAACATTTCAGAATAGATCTCAACAATGTCAGATTTTTTTAGTTTCTGTTTATATTCGTATGCATTTTTAGGAGAAACACTTGAGATTAAGATGAGTCACCATCAAATCTCCAGAGCCATAAAAGAGAAACATCTGAGCAACAAAACTTTCCTCTGGGAGGGCAGTAGCCAAGCCAAGATCACAGACACAGTTTTTCAGGAATGCATATTCAAATAACATGTATTGGCTCAAAAACTACTGCCACATGCAACATTTTTCGTTGATCTTAAGATATAATGTGCTTTTGTACACACTTTTTCAGGTTAGGTCTCTGCTTATTGTAACAACTAACAAGAAGACATCAATTGGCTGCAGATCATATAACGGTTCATTGCATCAACTGGAAATTATCTTAATTGGAAATAAATGAGAAATCAAGCACAATGCATTGTGGGATATGCAGTATTGTGTGCAGTGTGTTCTCTGTTTAGTTTAAAAGTGTGGCTGTCAAGGGGGGGAAGGGTGTGTGCTAGAATGTCCAGCTTGAGAGGAGGGAAAGAGAAATTGTTTTGGTATTTTGTAGCAGATGTTTTATTTGGGCTTGGCTCTTTTGATCTAAATGAAATTCACTGGGGACCAGTTTAACTGGTTTATTGTATCAAATTCAAAGAGAATGAACATACACACACACACACACACACACACACACATATCAGTGTGCTGTGAGCAGTCTGTTTCCTGTGACCCTTAGAGAATCACCACTTTGATCCTCCTCAGCCCTGGCATTGTTCAGGACTGGTTGGGATCTCTGATGGAAATAGACCAATAATGCCAGCTGTAAGGTCTGAGAAGAAAAGAATGAAAATTAGAAACTGGCCCCAGATGCTGTGAAAGTTGAACAGCTGGAGAACTGAAGTGATCTTATGGCCTGCTTAAAAGCTGGATGTCTCCCTAATGGTTAGCCAGTAATAATCAGTAATAGTTAGGAACAAGCATAATGAATGCTTTATTTTAAAGTATCTTGCTTATATATTTTACATGTACTTACTACAGTATTAATTTTATCAAATAAAAAGTGATGTGCAGGTTACGTATAGTGATACTCAGAGGCCACTGCATTAAGAGCATCTATTTAGTACACACACATTAAAGTAGTGAGCTGAGAACACACCCCACAAACCATGAACACACAACTAGAGAAGTGGGCAGCACTGTAGTATGCAGGAAGCAACTGGAGGTAAGGTGACTTGCTCAAGTGCACCTCAGTTGTGTCCTTTAAGGAGTCAAACCAGTGACCTTCTGGTTACAAGTCTGACTTTTCAACAAGTATGCATAATTACATGCAGCTAAACCCACAAATATCACTATGAGAAGGACATATTTTTAATTAATGTTACACAGTATTTAAAAGTATGATTGCAGTCTTACAAGGACACTTTAAAATTAAGTGTAACCAAAAATAATTATTACAGCCCATGCCATGCTGGAAAATAGATAGATTTTAACTTCTCTAGGGCTTTGGCCTGCATTGTTTCTATAGCTACTGTGCATTTCCAACAACTTCATTCGACAACAGCATCAGCATGTTGCCCTGCAAGCATTTATTTCATCTAATGCAAAACAAACATAAAATGAGTGTTACTGCTTTTCCCAGGAGCGGTGCCTCTTAACACTTAATCCATCAAACATATTCCATCAAACAAGAGATAATAAATGTCATATGTTTTTAATTGCTGTAGAAAAAGGGCACAGTCATGCTGTGTTGTGATAATTACCAATATGTTTTGCAAAATCTTTGCAGAATCTGCCATATTTATCCTGAAGCTAAAATGTTGTTAATTATAACATTGACAGTTTGAAGGCTGCTAAAAGTTTATAAGTGATGGTAAATAGGAACACAATTATATATTTATTTATTAAGTGACAGTTAACAACATGTTTCCTAAGGATTATTTTTCAGTAAAGCTGACTAGAATTAAAGAATTCTAGAGCTCCAATATATTCTAGAATTCCAGAATCACATTAATGTTGAGTGACAAACTTCAATAAAAAAGAATTCATTGAAGCTGCCAGTGGGTCCAAATTTAAAACTATAGAAGAAACAAGGTCTTCTTTTTTTATATATCTTTATATATATTTTATATAGCTATTTTATATAACATATATATGCATGAATGTTTATGTATGTATAGATAATTTGTCTTGTTTACTCTTGAGACTAATATAGTAGGATTCAGCATTCAAACAGCACAGTTTGTTTCGCTCCCAGCAGTTAACATAAATCCAGTTGAAACGAGGCTATTTTCCTACTCAGAATAAATGTCTGCCATTACACTGTCTGACTGGCTGCAGCTGATGTGAGATATTACCTTCTCAAGACTTCTGGGACGATGTTCGCTTCCACACGACTCTTAGCATCTCAAGAATGGTCGTTGGAGAGCCTTTGCAGCACTGTTTGAAATCTATTTCTTTTCTGAATGTCCCTTTTCAAGTCTCTGATAGTGCTGGACTAAGTGTTTGAAAAGAGAAAAAAAACATTGTAAAAGCATAAAGACACTAGATTTTTGTAAGGTCTCACCAACTTGCTCAAGTTCATGTTTGCTTATAATAACACAATGATCATTTCTAAAATTAAGTCATTTTCGAACCATACAAATTTTTGACAATGCAATTTTCATTTAAACATAATTTTTCATGTATTTACTAAGATCATTTAGAAGATGAATTATTGTACTACAATGCACTGACATGATACATCCTGATATTTATGACTGTACTTGTATGAATAACGTTGAACATAGACCAAACCTATTTGAATATCTGAACACCACAGAGCGAACTGCAAAAAGTTATGTACACGGATAACTTTTTAACATACCACACAGTAATTCAGCGATGCATTTATATTGGGTTGTTTGATCTTACAAATGGAAGACAGACATCAAAGCCCCCTTTAGAGTGGACTAAGAAGTTTGATTTGCTATAAAAGGCCATGGAATCAAGTGTGCTGAGAGGTATTATGTGAGAAGAAAGGCATCTGATGTTACAAAGAACGTTACAAAGAAAAAACCTTTCCAAAAATTCAATCTGTAGAAACTATCAAAGTTTTCACTACAAAGCTTTCAATTTGTCATCAAAGAGAGCCGAGATATGTTTAATAGATGCTTTGTTTTCTGAGACATTGTGTTTATATGATCTGTTTTGTTCATTGTAAATAACTGAGAGAACTTTGAGGGAACTCTGGAAGAACTTTAAGAGAACATTAAAACATGTTCTAAGAAAGTTTCCTGTTAACTGGGACATTGATATACAGTATAAGAAGGCAAGCCTGTCAAATGCTTAGAGCTATGCGTCAACTAAAGAGTCCACCAGTGTTCAAAGTAATTCAAAGGAGCATTGTGAGCCTTTGTAACCAAGAAGTAGACCAGTGATTTAGGTCAATGGCATCTCAGAGCAGCACCCTGCCTTAGAGAGTTTCGACCGTTTGCCTTGGACAGAAGCCATCTGAGTGAAGCCAAGCAAGTTCCTCCCTGTTCAGACTCCCACAGAGAGAAATCGAGAGGTGGGAGAAGGTTTTGGGTGTACAGTGACCTTCAACCATGACTGAGATCACAAAAAGCCAAGACAGCCCTCACATGTTGTGATGTTTAATGTTACTATTGGTCATGTCTTTCCTGGAAAATGAAATCTCAAATAATAAGTATGTTAAAAACTGTCATTCAAAATCAGAGAATTAAAGGATTTACTAAGATATTTTCCTTAGCAGTTAACACACAGCAATGGTGATAAAAGCAGACCGACACCTCATGTGCCATGTTCTCCGTCGTCCTCATGCCAAGACAAACAGATATTTTCTTTAGATTAGTCTCCTGCTGGGACTGTGGGTGCTGAATCCACATGGTGCATTCATAGGGAATTCTCCTAATGAAGAGGGACGTCTAGTTAAAACTTTCCAGAAGCTGGCTTGGAAAAGGGCGGAAACTTCTCCTTTTCAAAACGAGATCCCTACAGTGTGTTAGGCATCGGTGGTTTCCTAAATTTGTAAACCTTCAGCCATTAAAGAGTAAACTGACCCCAGCTGTTGTTTTTCCTTCTCCGCTCTTCTCGTTTTTCTCTCGCTCCTCTGAACAACCACATCACTGATCTGGATTAGAGGGTCTGGAAAGTGGTGTTTAGATGTGAATGGCCATTTTGTGAACTGCTGACTTGTAATATGGAGGTCTTTACATGTGGTTTGTGACCCTTTTTTCAGTAAGGTCAAACAGGAATGAGGGGAAATGGAGGAAGCCTGCACCTTTCTGCAGCGCCATCAGGTCTGAATGACTAACAAAGAGATGGTCTGTTTGTTATGCTGAGCACTGGGCAGGATAAAACACGAAAGTGTGACAGTTTAGGTCAAACTGCCAAATGTTAAGATGCAAGGTCATTTCCTCTCAGGTGTTCTCCATTCTGGAGCAGTTTTCCCATCACTGTTGAGGTGAAGGAGAACCAAAGGGCTGGAACTATGTTCTCATCACTTGAGCTGTTCTACAATGACCTCTGTGGATTTGGGTGGTCTGATGAAAACATTGTTCATATAAAAGCATTTGTAACTGCAGAGGTGACTCATATTTTGGGAGTGATGTTAAAATTGTGCAGCTATTTGTAATTAAACAAGGGAACATTTTCCATGCACATACTGTAACAGCTCCACCTTCTCAGGATAACTGAGCTACAAAGTTGTTTCCAAGACCTAATTCACAGTACAGTACAAGATCAATAAAAGCTCTTATAAAAATGCTTTGTGTAGGGTTTTCTACACATTACCACCATCGTATATATTGACCATAAGACCATAATGAATAGGACTGGGTAAAAATTGATTCTTAATCAAAAAACAGATTTCATTCAATCTTCAATTTAACAAAAAATTGATTCAGAAAATCCCATAATCAATTCTTAATGTGTGTGTGTTTAGAGGATGCAAATAATATTAATATTTCACCTTTCTTCATGTGGGGGCCTTTTTGTAAAGTAAATGTAAAAGTATTTCAGTCATAGTTTTAGTTTTCAGCATTTATATTTACATGTGGATTCCATGTCTGCAAAACATTTGTAATGGAACATTGGTAACTAATACCAACTACTGATAATAAGAACATTTAGCCTCAATTTTATGGAAAGGGTAAATTTACCTTCATCTCATCTTTCTTATTGTATTTTTGTTTCTGTGTATTTGCTGCTATTAGCCAATTTGAGGTAGCTAAGAAGCATTAATTAACATTAACAGCTATCAGTTTTAATACACACATTACACTATGGATGTGTTGATATTCTTTGAGTAGTTACTGATTTGACCTACTGACCATTTGCAATTAAAAGTGCTAACCAAACATAAACAGTAAATCATTGCCGGTCATGTCAGTGGAACTGGCAAAATGGCAAATCCTAACATCATGGGAAAAACATTTTTGAGGGTAGTTAACAGAACAATACTGCTGGTGGTGGAGTGGTTAGTGGAGGTTTTTCTTTGGAAAGAATAACAAACATTATAAGATCTCATTAATCTCAGTCTAATACATTCACTCAGCATCCCTGGGTTTTCACTGAAGTGTGTTTTATTTGAAGTCTAATAGCCTCTTATTCCCAGAACTGAATGACTGGATAATACTTCTCATTGGAGAACATAAATTCAACCACACACACACACGGACGGATGGACGGACACACACACACAGACAGACAGACAGAAAATAAACAAGAATAGGAACGATTTTAAACACTATCCCTCCATCCTGTCTCCTAAACTCTCTAATTTGACAATCACACACTTCATCACTTCAAGCCTAAACTGAGCCAGTGTCAAATATACTGGTTTTATGATGTTTATACTGCTGCAGACTGAATGCCCTCAAACCAACACTGTGTCCTCACCATGCAATGTATTCGAAGTCCTTCACTTTATTTCTGAAAGTTACTTATATTAGGGAGCAGCAGGGCCAGCAGAGCATTTACCCTCTGGTCAGCAGTATGCATATTGTGTTTGTGTGAATGTGACACAGCATCTGTCACTGTCAGGGGGTTGGAAGCATCTTGTGGGCTCAGCTCAACAGGGATTTCCTCCTCCTGGTCATGTAACTCCCTAAAACGTGACGTCAGAAATGATATCACACCATTATTAATAAAGGGAGAAATGTCAAAGCATAACAGGCTGAAAACAAATTAATCACTGTGTAGAAAATACCCAAGGATGTAACAAAAACCATTAAAAATGTTGTCTGATCATTCTGGAAACTCAAAATATCTAGTTTTTTAGTTGCATTATTGTTATTGCTTTAAGAATTAGTTTAGTTTTAAGAATTATCTTTTTAATTCTGTAACTTTTAAACATTCTATTAACTGCTTAAGAATAATATATAGTATATAACAATCTGCTAACGTCATTGCAAGAATGATTTTGATAACGGAAAACTTGTAGAGAACGTTAGTCTACATTTTGAGAACATTCACTGTTAGACAGTGAAAGCATGATATATTTGTAGCTAAACATGACACACACACACACACACACACGGAAAATGCTGAATGATCAGAATAACTAGTGTGGACTGCTGGTATTCTCAGTGGGTCTCTGCCCTCTCTCAATAGTCCTCTATAGACTCAATAGGTCAATTTTTATTATGAAAGGCTGCACATGCGTGCATGAGATTGAACCTGCATCAGCACATTGCAAAACAGTCATAAAACTATGCAGAAGTTGCAGTGACCAACCAGCAGTCAAACAACAGAGATACATAACTGATGATTTTGGACATTTGTGCCCTTATTTACCATTGAACTACAAAATAAGTGCCATGTTGTGCGTTAATTCTCACACAGAGACATCAGACATCAGCATGTTTGTTGTCATAACAACAGCTCTGTCGCAACAAGCAACCCCACACGTGTCACTCACTGGTGGATTACAGACTGTGACATTGACCTTGTCTGAGGCAACATCTTACAATACTGTAACTTAAATGATGCAAACGGCACCACATGCATTAACCTTCAGATAACTTAACTCTTGATAAATACATATACGTGCCTATAAGGCGTGCTACATTTGCATTAATGACTTTACTAGAGACAACACAATACAAATGGTGACTTCTGTGTGGTAGATGTACTGGACAATAGAAGGTTTGCAAAAAATATCACGATGACAAAACCGTATTTAGAGGAAAGGCAAACTGTCCACATCCTCATGATTAATGCCACTCAGATGTCAGATCGTTACTTTACCCAGAAACCACAGGCAGTCCCTGGAAAAGCACACAGTACCGAGGCCTATAATTAAGTAAATGAGACCCAACCCACAGTCCAATGCTCATACGCACATCCGGTTCAAAAGTTAATGCATTATAGTGCAAGTAATCTTTCAGATGCAGCCATGATTTCATTGAATTCTCTATAAACTGTGACAGTGAATTTCTCTGTAATAGCCTCTGTACAACAATAAAGTTCCTGGGCTCATAAATTTCAGATTGCAGCTTAGAAACACAATTTTTCTTTAGACTGTGATAGTACCGTTACTATTCTTATAAATGCCTTGATCTTTGAGAACAAGGACCATCTAATAGAGCTCTTGTACAGTCTATTAAGATTCTCTATTCCCAAGTAATTTCCATGAATAGCATGCACTTTGACATCCAATTCGATGTCCTATTTTTTTATTTGAGATACATGTTTTTTTGTGAAAACATGGCATATTAAAAATTAGGTCTCATATGTAAAGTAACTAATAAACTATAACATACGTCACAAATCATTTTACTACATAATTTTCTGTTACATAAAATGCAATGCTGCAACTAACAGGAAATAACACAACACCAATACCAGAAATGGTTTGAACAGCATTTCTCAGTGATACTAAGGAAAATGTTCAAATTAATACTGTTAATCAATAAGTAAAGATGACAATTTGTCCCTACCAAGTGTGTGTGGCCCTACATTGTATCCAGTTAATGTAAAATGTAATTCATGAACCTAAAGATGATAAAAAACTGGCAAATTATAATAAAATGACACGTGTACTGCACCATTAAGACACTTTTTGGTTCTCCTCCCCTCTATCAGACATCACTAAATGAGTCTTTCTTTCTTTAAAGACTTATGTCTGATCTCACAGCATTAAGCGGCTTGTTAAATTGGTTGCCAAGTGTGAGGAATATCTTTGAAGTAATATTTTAGACTTTGTTTTTGAAAATTGATCAAAGAATACCAGTAAGACCAAATAACAGAGGAAAAGAATTAAAATGCATATGCAATGAAAACCAGACAAGGCAAAATGAATATAACATTGAATATAACAAGGAAATAATCTTACATATTTTGTTTACCAATTTTGATTTCGCATTTAAATCTAAATTTGCGATGACAGTCATTTAAGAGATTTTTTGTGAATTTCTTCCAGCTTTTACTGTATCTTATAGTTTGTAAAATGTTTTAATACCATAACATGACACTGATTTAACTTACTGCTTTAAGTTGTTAAAGTAACAATGTTTTAACAAATGCAGCTTTGCTTTTTGTTAATCTAAACATAAGTGAAACCTCCCTGCTTTATGAAAAAATGTTTTGTTAAGTAATTGTTTTCTTGCACAATTTGTTTAGTATAATATGTGATGATACTAAGGACAACACTGAGAGCTTGAGAATAGATAAAAGCAATAAAACCTCAACACAAAGAAATGAAAACAAATCTTAAAGTGGAGTCTTCAGTTATCACATACTGTATTATGCAAAATATATTTTCTTACAGAAACAGATACAGTAAAAATGCAATATGTATGTCTTAATCCAAGAAACACTATGTTTGCACAGCAATAAAACAGGGGTACTAACTTAACCTGAGAGTAACAATTTAAGACAGGATTTGAGTAACAAAGATGAAATAAACACTATGAAAATGGTTAAGAGGCTACAAAAAGTTAACATTACAGATAGTGCATGTGAGGCAAGCAGTAGTTTGTGAATTTAATTGCGCAGTAGTTTCTGTTTATCCAACAAAATCAATCTCTTTAATCTAACTGCATCTCAAAGGCTGATGTTAAGTTGCAGTTTATAATTCATGGTTAAGGTTCCCTCTGGCAGTACTTTGTAATCCTTTGACAACTGCAGATTACTCAAGCAAACTAATGATTTAAGTGGCACTTGAAAAAACCACAACAATTTTGATAATGGTTTAATGGTAAGAGACACAGAGTACTGGCAGTTCTATGTCGCCTTAACTTAAAAAAAGTCTATTTACATGACAATCTAACATTGTTTCCAGAATAGTTTATCTTCAAATTGTTCTTATTACATAAACTAGTGGAATACAAACAACACACACACAAGAATACATGTCTCTACAAAAGTGTGACTAATACTGCAACAAAACACTACTGTGACTATGAAAGTGGAAAAGTGGATTCTTACATGTTCAAAATGTTGGTACCAAAAATGGAGATAGAGGGAAAAGTCCACAAAACAGAACTTTAAATGTATTTACACAAGATTCTTTTTTGCATTTTTAGTGTTGCTGTTTGAATGAAGCCACGTGTAAATATCTACAGCTCAATTCAAACAGCACAAAGATAAAAAATAGCAAAAAATGAGAAAATCTTTCCAGTTCCGCTGTTCATTCAGTTTCTGTTTGGAAAAGTAGAAAAATGACCTTCTCATTGTTCCTAGAAGATTATTTATGAATTATTAATGAAAATTCTGTTTTCAGTGATAAGCAGAAAATGGAGTGATGGTTTCTCCTCAGTGTCATTAATGTCTTTAGGACATCCTGTAGAGGACATGCGTTCACATCACCTCAAAATTGTCCTTGGATCTCTGAAAGTGGATGCAGTTTTCCCAGCAATGAATTTCGGAAGTTGTTAAAAATAAGCAAATACAGAGAAAAAAGAAAAAAAAAAATCTTGTCAAATTGGCTTGCTCCCAAAATAATGGTCTCTATTTTTAAAAAATACAGAAGTCCCTTCGAAGTGACAATTCATAGCTTAGTTTAGCTTCCTTTTCAGCTGTTCCTGTCATTCTCTCTCCGTTTTATTCACTTACTCATCCAAACCAAACACACGTAACTCACTTCAGGCCATCTTGTTACCCTGAAATCCAAGATCTAATTTTAAGCTCATCTCTTACGTATTCTCATTTCCTGAACCTGCATAGCCTTGTACATTTGCCTCGCACGCGCACACACACACTCTACATATGCACAATATACGCAACGCTCCGCACACACAAGGCTGTGTCCAATTATTCTCCAAATATTCCATGCTATCATGGGGCCAGTGGAAACTTCTTCATGGGTTAATTCTTTATGGATTTGCGAGCCCAAAAAGAATGAAACCATAGGCTTAGATGAGTCAAGATAATAAGATATCCAAACCTGGGTTTCATTAGTTAGCAACATCAGGGTAAAAATTTGAGCTCGGTCTTCCAGAAATATTTCCCTGGGTGATGCAAAGTCTGTGTGGGGGCCGGTGTGGTTTCTCAGGAATGGTTCAGTCCGAATCATTTTCACACACACAGCTACACTCTTCATGGTGCTCCAGGGGAACATCCGTCAGAACTTTCTGCAGCCCACGACCCCCAGCTCTGTGTTTCAGCATCAAAACCTGCAGAAAAGGATGATATTACCCATCATACCTTCAGTACATACAGCTAATCCCTCAAACGCACAGGGTAAAGAAAGGCCTGTTATACCTCATGGTATTTCTTGGCCACCTTGGTGGGTGAACACTGGCAATCATAGCAGCGATGAGAGCAGCAGGCGCAGTTTCCCCCGCAGCGTTTTACCAGCAAGCAGCTGGGCCAGAAGATCACGTCTGTCCTCTTCAGCTCCTCACGCAGCGAGACGGAAAAATTTCGTGGAGTGCAACTGTACAATCTTACTTCCTCTCGAAGCTGGTTCAGATCTACAGCTCCTACACAAGCGCAAACAGGGTGAATTTTTAAAATGTTCCAAAAATCTATTTTTTTAGCAAAATTATTCTTGAAAAGGTTTGTTAAAGACTAAAAACATTTCATGGTATGTAAATGGTTTTGTACATAAATAGTTTAAACTAGCTGACACATTAAAAGTATGTATTATGTAAATCTGCTTCGCAACAATGCAATCTTGTGTAAAGCACAATACAAATAAAACAAACAATTAAATTCATGTTTGAAATATATGGTAATGTTTGGTGTTCAACATTATCACAATTTTATTGATTACAATTATTTGCCATTTCAGTTAAAGTGAAATGGGCCAAAACAAATGAATATGAAAAAAAAACCTGAATAATATTAGAAGGACTTTTTCATCAAAATCACAAATCTGACAAAACAATTGAAATGCTTCTGAACACATGATCTTTTACCTCTGGATTTCTTTTGGTGGAAGAAGGATTTGCCCATGACCTGCCAGGTAGGCTTGTAAATGTCCTCCATGTCCACCTGCCAGCGATCCGGTTCCAGGTATTTCATCACCTCCTCCATTGTGCTGAAAGCAGCTACAGCCTCACTGAGAACATCCACACTCTGCATCCATGAAGGCATCACTGCAGGGGCCTCAGGCTCCAGCTGCCTCTGAACACACACAAAACAAACAGACAAGAAATCAGTGGTGTGGCAGCAGCACCACAGGATAGATTTATTTTAAGATAACAAGTCTCTGCCTCAGGGATGCCTAAAGACCGAACAGTCCTTCAACAAGCCATCTGATGCTTTTAACAATTATGAACACTTTATGGGTTCTACAAGGTTTAATTTGATTGGCTGGTTTTGTTTAACTTCTGAGAGTTTGCCAGGTTACAGGCATCACATCGCTTAGACCAAAACTTTCTTTGTGTAACTCAAGAACAGAATTGTATCTTCTACAACTTTTCTGTGTTATTGGGTATGTGTTATTTCACAGTAATATTTACGGACAAATATCAAAATATTCTTGAAAGTTTCTTAAATGCCACTATATACAATTTATTACACTTAAATCAAACTCAATTAGGCATTTACAGTATTAAATTTGGTTGCTTAAACCAAATTAGTCTGCATTTAAACATGAGTAGCGAAAATTAATGCACCAAGTAAATGTACATTTATGCATAGCAGGCACTTTAATCCAAAGTGCCCTACAGTGTATTCAAGGTATAAATTTTACTAGTACAATGTGTTTACTATGAATCGAACCCGTGATCTTTGCACGGCTAATGCAATGCTCCACCCATTGAGCTACAGGAACATAATAACACTTAATGCAATACACCGTTTTGGCATTTTTACCTGTAATCCTTCCTTTATTCAACAAGATTAATTAACCAGCTGAAAAACCTTTACCCTGTTTGAACCTCTGTTATTTGCCAGCACAGCAGCAGCGATATCTGTGATGCCGGGCAGGAAACCATAATTCTACACTGGGCTCAACTCTACTCCACTGCCTCAGGTCCTGTGGGATCTGTCAACATGTCCTTTTTCCAGCAGCTTAACACAGGAATACTAACATAATCCTCCTATGAGTGACATGTCCAATGCTGGACTCCAAAACCAAATAAAAGGTGGGGAGTGAGTTGGCATGGTAACCGTGTATAGAGGACATGGTGTCAATGGACGGTCTGAGATTTCCCCAATGATAAAAACCCACTGGCATTGGAAAGCAGTAAATAAGATGGCCAGGAGAACCTGACTGAGGGCATTTGTGTCAAGCATTGGACGTTGTAGAAACAAGCAGTTTGCCAGGAAAACAGCACACAGTGGGGTCCAAAAATGTATAACACTTCATATAAAAACTTTAAATTATAAACGTTTATTTTAATTTATAAACATGAGTATTAAAATTCTAGTTTTAGTAACAATGTCAGTGTGAGGCTATACATCACACTTCTTTCATAAATAACAAATCATATATAAACAAACACATAAATATATTTATTTAAAATGTTTTAGCAACTGCCACAGTAGCATATTTATAATATTAACCTTATATCACCCTGCAGTTGTCAGTGTTTTATGATTTCAACTAAACATCACCCGGCTTTAATCTCTTTTGCTATAAGCCATTAGCAGCAGTTAAAACTGTCCCTTCAGCTGTCCTTCACTGTACAAACTTGCTTCCAGTTTGGCATTGGCCTGCAGTGTGGAATGGAAACCATTAAGGGCTTGTGAATGTGAGGCACTCTTTCAATCTGTCAATTAAACATCCTCTGATCCCTGGTCTATGAAACCCAACTGAGGTGGATAAAACAGCACTTTGCTCACAAGATAAATTGCCTTGGAATTCTGTCTTAGTCATAAAACACCTTGATCCAACACAGGCTGTGACTGGCATTAAAAGAAAGTAATTGTGTATTCATTTTCTTTTTATATAAATGAATAATGACAATTTAATACCCTCCTCAGACTCAGGCCTTCACTATGCGAGTTTAATGTGGCTTTGAAAGCAGTTTAAAAATGGAAACTTTGACTATCCATCTGACAGCTGGTCTAAAGCCACGCAACAACAATAAAACAAAAGTTGCAAATGGACTATAAGATGCCTGTAACAAATGTTTTTTTTTTGAAAAAATACTTATACTACTGCTGTCTGCTAAAAATGTCATAAACCAGACTTTTAATCAGCAAGAAAATGTATCGCAATATTTGTGTGATAGAGTTTTGTAAAACTGGTTTATTGCATAAATCAGGAGTTAACAATATAGTTACCTCAACAGACACAATTAGGTCTTTCAATATCTTCCTTGTGAAATGATGAATGCTTAAACTAAACATCATCTGAATAATTTCAACCTCCTTTGTGTTCTTTATCACCAACAACATAGTGTTTCAAGTTGTTTGCAGGCTGTACATTTCAGTTAGACAAGGAAACAGCTTAACAGATGGACATGAGCGCACAAACTCAACATCTGCCAGGCGTTTGTCAGTTCTGTAGAAAACCAAACAACAATACAGAGATTTCACTCTAAAAAGTGTGATTCACACCAAACACATTTCAGTAAAGGCCAACCCTGGTGGCATGCCAACCATAAACAGTGGTTGTAAAAAGAGCAAAAGAAAAACGAAGGTGAAATCATTTCCAAACATTTCACTTCAAATCTTGAATAGACACCGTGTTTTAAAAGATGTCTTGTGTAATTCAATAATCCTTGTGGAATATTATATATTTCTGAACAAATGCATGCTTTTCATTGACCGACAACAAAACATTCTCCTCAAAGCTCTGTCCAGCGAAACTGTCATCTACAATTACTTTAAAAACGTGCAACAATAACTACAAAAGGTTCTCACATGGAGAAGAAAAGTGGAGGCATGTGCACACTGCATGTAAACCATTTTTTTGGAGAGAAAATGGTTTCAAATGGCTTTAAAAAAAACCACACTGAACTTTTCTTCTTGTCTGAGTTTGGCCTCATACGTCTTGTCGTTTCTTATGAAACCTGTTAGTCAGGCAAGAGGCATCATTGGCTTTAGTTCTGTTCACTCTTTGGTCAGTAAAAATCAGATGCAAACAGTCACTTTTTGTCTTAAAAGTTGGAATATGTCTAGATGATTCTCCTGGGTGCTAAAAGAAGTTCCCTTCACGTGAATTTCAAGAAAGGTTCTTATTTCCAAAGCTACAGTGCACAGAGGTGTTTTAATGACCTCTTGCCTAAAATTCTTACTAGTTTCCAAAATCTCTCCCCAAGATTCACAGCTGGGGCTTATTTTCTTGCTTCCCTTAGTGGAAGTGGTGAAGGGGAGTGATTGCTTGTTTAAACAGAAAGAGCAGGGCTGCCCTCATGGTCCTGGGTTTCCAGTAGCTGAGGTTGACCACAGAGAATCTCAATTCTACTCTTCCAACATGGCATCTGCCATGGAATGCAAAGCCACGAGTCGGCCAAAGCCTGAGAAGCTCCAGCAGGCCACTGATTTCCCTGTATTTCATCATCAGAGGGAATGGATGGAGCCTCCAAACTGAAGATCTGAAGAACACATAATTTTGCTTGGCATCAACAGACAGCAAAGGTGATGAATAAAAAGTGGAGCCGTAAACCAGGGTGCTGTAAACACTGTAATACGTTTCCTTAATAACTCTAAATTGTTTTATGAGAACAGTACTGGATCTGAAGTACCAAATGAAGACTTTCTTAACAATAGTCACATAGCAGACAATGCAATAATATTCTGTGGTGTACAGCTGCACGTTACTAACACTTGAGTGAGAATGTTGATCTATGTAATTGTCAGATCTTATCTACTTCATCTGTTTGTATAGTTGAGTTTTCATGATAAATCTTTCATCCAGACTTATGCTTCATGAAATATGTTCTGTTAGTTACATCGCAGTGAATAAGACTGATTTCTTATCTGTATGCTGGCAAACATAGAAGCTATTTAGTCATTGGTGCAAGCCAGATGAATGATGCATGGAAAGATAATAGCCTGCAATGCTGTTGAACCAGTCAAGAAGGTCACAAGAATTAAACTGTGGTGAATGAAAACATTAAGGAACTGAAGTTGACTAAGAAATGTGTGGTAAATTGTTGTTTACACTCATCAATATAATTTCTGTCTTAATTCAAATGACAGTAGAAAAACCTCACATTGTGGTTTTATGTGTGCAAACACTATATTTCCTCAAGACAGAAGCCGAATTTAACTCATAAGCCAATCCGTGAATGGTCTAAAACAGTTCACTGCACCTTTATTATACATTTACAAATAAAAGCAATTAAAGCAATTCTTTAAAAAAAAAACAACACATGATGCCAGTGGGTTTTTGGAATGCAATCTAAATTTAAAATAAGCATTGTTTACTTTCACGTCACTACATAACCCTGATTATTAGTCAACACTGTCTATGCTGCAAGCATGCAATTGTTGACAACAGCGGTTGCAATCTACTTTTGTCATGTTGCTTGTTTTCAACGTAGCCACAAGCTTCCTTTATTCAAATGCCCGGTGAGAAAGAAAACAAGCAAAAGCGCAGTGAGTCAGGACTGGAGGAGGCTGGAGCAGCAGTGTTGGAATTGTAGGTTCTCGCTCGACATCCTCCTCCACAAACACTATAAATAGAGCTTCATTCAGCCACACCTTCTGATGTGAGCTGCACTAGAGCAGCCAAAACACACTACTGCAAAAATACAGCTCTGCTAACAGAAAAACCTTAAACTAACAGCAGAGAGAATGCAGTCATTTACTCATCATCTCACATACAAATATCCTTAAATTTATGCTTAAAAATATCAGGTACAAATTTAAGGTAAAATAATTAAAATGTTGGAAAGTTGTGAGTAGATTTACTGTTGACAGTGAGTATCTGTAGCTCAGTTGGTAGAGCATTAAGCTAGCAGTGAAAAGGATATACGTGTGATGAAACACAAATACCGATTAAAAATACAATTTCAATGCACTGTAAGTTGCAATAAAAATGTCTGCCAAATGCTTAAGTGTAAAATGTATATGGACACATATTGGGCTACATAAGAGCCCTATACTTACATTTTTTAATCACAAAATGATAAATAAAGCGAATGCTTATAATAAAAAAGTTTATTATAAGCATTTATAAAAAACAAAGCTGTCTTCACAAAGTGTGCACTGTTGTCCATCCCATTTGGATTGCACAACAAAAACTGTATTATTTTTCAATCAATGAAATGTGAGAATCAATTGCTATCAATTTCTTCTGATAGCTTCATTAAAAAAAAATCATATGTTAATTTGTTGGAAGGTTAGATTGTAACATAACTGACTGTGGTACTTTTACACATATGTTCATCTAACAGATGCTTACAATGAATTCAAGATGAATTCATCTCTCTTTCCACTGACTTAAATGTTGTGGGTTCGAAGTTGACTGATCCCCAGTCGAGCACTGGCTCCAACAACCAGCAGCATTTCAGTGGTAAAGGGGTATGAAACGTACTGAAAGTGATCAAAGGTAGATTGCATATGAAAGCATCTAATGTGTTATTTTCGCCATGTAATGATCCACGGTCACACTTGTCCTCTTTAATTTTAGTAGATTTGCTATCACCCCACAATCACCTCTGAAGTAAATTACATTTCAGCAGAATAGATGCAGCTGTGATCTTACAGAACCGCATAAAGCACCTTTGTTCAATGGAAAACAATGAGACCAATTTTCGACAACGTAGCGAAGTGTTCAGACACGCTCTGAGGGCTCAATAAACAAATGCAGGGGAAAGTGGAGTGCTAAAAGTTTGACAGGCATCACACATCAAAGCCAAGCATGACTATTAAATCATTTCAGGGGAATAATCCTTTTCAAATGTGCCATGTGACGCCTGTCAGGGTATAAATTAGAGGGAGGAAACTGAACCGGAGCCAAGGTGGAAAACACCGTCGCCCGCCCGCTGCGGTTTTCACCACTCCATGAAGTGAAACATTGAGTAGCGGGGAAAAATGTGATTGTAACTTCAATATTTCTAGATGTCATTTAAGGTTGCCAGGTCATTTCAGAAGGAGAACAGTGACTACAGCAACAGCTATCTCATTTCTACAAGTTTAAAAAGTAAAAGAGACAAGGGTCGAATATTCCAGTGAATGACAGGCAACATTCATTGAATTAAAATTGAATCGACAGTTAATGAGGTTCGGTTATTATAGTGGTCTGTTTAAAGCAGTTCAATTTGCTAATATTGTGAACAATTGCTTAAATGTAACACTCAGAGGCTTTTAATTCTCATACATCTCTAATTATCTTTGGGAGACTCTTTGGTAAACTGCCAAAGCAATTGTTGACTTCTCTGTGTATTTACATCTACAGATAATTTAGAGATTATATTTAGCAAAGGGCCATTAGGACTTAATTAAACATTTAAGCATAACACAGTCAGCCCACTCAGTAAACATTGCATAAGCTGTAATTACTGTACATAAGAATACAGGTGGCAAGTGGTTTCTTACCTGTTGAAGCAAAGAATAACGGATGCAGAACCCTGGATCTGATGGAAAGTACTCATCAGAGACGAAGCGGACCAGGAACTGATTACCCTTGGATACTTGGGGCCCCGGGACCACCTGTGAACCACACCAACTGCCCAGCACCACTCCTCCAACAGGTTCCTCTACTTCCACATAGTCATACCTACAACATCAGAACACCCTGTATTAGTACAAGATTGATGCATCACTACCAGTCATGTTCTTGAAGATACATCACTCCCAGTCATGTTCTTGAAGATACATCATTACCAATCATGTTCTTGAAGATACATCACTACCAATCATATTCTTGACGATACATCACTACCAGTCATATTCTTGACGATACATCACTACCAACCATGTTCTTGAAGTCATCCATCACTACCAACCATGTTCTTGAAGTCATCCATCACTACCAACCATGTTCTTGAAGTCATCCATCAATCCAATCATTTAATATTATTTTTCAAATTTGTGAGCACATAGAGAGCAATGTGTTAGCAAGGCAAAGGTCCCACATACTGAAACACTGATAGATACTCTAATGCATTTGACATAAATGGCAGACGCAGCCATGTAAATGAACTTAGACACTCAAACAAAAATTGTTCACCTGAAGATGAATTATGTCTGAAAAATAGGCTCGATGATTAGAACACTTGTTCTCACACTTTAAAAGTATACTACACTTGAAAAGTATACACTACACATTTGCTGTCTTTGTAGAGAATGCTGCAATAGAAATTTGATGGTTTTTTTAAACACAAAAAGATCTACCATCTAATAGCCATCAGCCTCATCTTGTCATTAATGACCCATTTGCAGGCTCATGCAGTGGCAGGTGGGGGGGCATGACAATGCAGTTCTGCTGGCATCGTGTGACGCTCCACCTGATGCTCTTTGTGCCTTATCACTACTCCCAGAAATTCAGCATCATGTCCTTCCGGTAGTCCACTAGCTCACATCATGAGTCTGGACATGAGTCTGTGCTGATGAGGGGAAGTTAATCGTCTGGTGAAACTATACAGTTAATTCACGGCTGTCCTGTATTAGTGCAGCTTAGAGGACACAAGACATCTATAAAGGGCTCCACTGGTAGTCATGGCAATCAGGTGATTCACAAACATAGCACTGAATTTGCAAGTCGTAGTGCTTTTGGGTTAAAAAGTAACAAAAATCGGTTGAGCAAGTAAAAACAGAAAAAATAAGGGAAAAACAGGCTAAGAAAAGCTTGGGAGAAAGTGAGAAATAAATGAGATTAAAAGAGAGCTATGGGCATAAATGTTATTTATCTATTTGATCTCAGGCTAATATGGCAACCCATTAGGCTTTTCATAAGCTACAATAGCTTTGACCTAGAAATACATTCTCACAAGTGTTTAATGAACCGAATGAGCTATGAACCGGAGAGAGGCTAAATGTATTATCTCAATCACCCTAATAGCTCTTCAGACCACAGGAAGGAAATCATGAGAGCTAAATGTTTCTGTTGCTGCACATTCTCAGGTATCTCAAATCACAGTTCAATAAAAGACTGCTTTGTACTAGATTTACTTCAGGGAAATCATAGCTAATCCAATGAACATACACGTAAACTATTATCACTGGATATTAACACCAGACAGTTTTCTGGTCTACAGCATTTCTCATGTCTGTGCAGGTTTTATCATTTGTTCCCAAAACTGATATTGGTGATATTCAGTAATTTAACTATTTTTTTTTTTTTTGAAAACCTGCAACTTAAAGTCGCAATCCCTAACTTAAGCCTTGCTACCACCATTTCTGTTGGAAACATGCTCAAATTGTAAATCATTATTATAAACATACAGCTGCAAATCTGTGTAAAATAAAGAGACAGCTTTAAACACTGATCTGTCATGGACTTAACTGTCATGTGCCATAACTGATTTTTGGTCATTACTACCCCAAAAAGTTAGATTGCAGCTTTAACACGTTTAGCATTGTACATGTATATTTGATGCTGCCCAAACAACCTTACAAAACTGACTGGATAAAAGGAAGTACAAAAACTGAGACACTTAAAACACAAAGGCACATTGCAGGAGGTTTAAATGGATTGCGGGTGGTATGTGAATAAAATGCAGGGTTTTGCATGCGAAACTGTTCAGTGAATTCACCCAACACTCTTTCCATATCTCTCCCATGACCCTGTTTGGGCTCTAAATTACAGCCTTTGGTGTAACTTGGCCTCAACAGAATCCAGTGGCCTGAACTTTCTTTTTTAATAAAGAAAAAACAGCAGAGCTGTGGTTATGTTGTTCCTGCCTGCGTGGCCTCAACTTTCCTGCTATGTTCAATAAAAGCTGGTTTTGGCAGAGACCAAAGCCTGGTACTAATCATGTGATTGGACAAGCAGACGTTTCCTTTCCACCACTGACCAGCAGAGTCATTTAACTTTAAGACATTGTTTATTTCTGCCCAGCCTGACACTTCATGCTTCAGACTGCATGCAATAAAAACAATGCGGGTCGTCACAAACACACACACACACACACACACACTTCAGAGTTAGACTCTAAAGCTCTGATTTTCTGACATAAACTTGTGATTTCCACTAAGTCAATACATAAATGATATGGCCTGGATCCTGACAATAATCTGAGTACTGTGTACATAGTTGTACCTTTACAAAAATGCAACAATTGTTGTAATTCAACTGTAATTCAAAGCTATTTATTAAACAACATCAATAGTGGCACACACTCCACTTAACAAACCATACTAGTTATCCTAAATAGACTATTATTTCTTATATATTCTTAGAAAATCCATCAGATTTTTCAATGCCACCAACAACGAAAAATTTCAAAGAACACAGAAAATTCAGCCCAGTTTTCTTATGGGTGTGAACAAACAGAAAGGCTGATGAGACAGTCATCTGTAGTGGCCTGCCCTGTGCTCTGGGCCCAGCTTTGCTGGAGGCTGTGTGTGGATTCAGCACACAGCTTTTATTTCAGCTGCAGTTTCAAAAGTCTGACTTTTTAATTAGAATCACCTTTGTCACCTTTGTGAAAGAGATCATTTACTTTAAACCACTGCACAGAAGCCTCAAATGTATACAATGTTCTTGAATCAAACAATCTGTTTTTTCCCCATTTAAGTAGACTGTACATCTGTTGTCATGGAGAATAGATGCCCAAAAGCATAAAGGTGGCTGCTGAGTGAACACACACACACACCACAACACACACCACAACACACACCACAACACACACCACAACACACACCACAACACACACCACAACACACACCACAACTCTGCCCTTCATCCCCCAGGCCACGAAATCTGATCTAAACAAAGCTGATGCGTAAGTTTACGTAGCATCATATATGCCTCTTTTATGTTACTGTATTTTCTTCATACTGTTCTGAACTGAAGTTCAATAATGAACTCATCTTAGATCAGAGATTGCATTTACAACCTTTGAGAGACAAGGTGTCCAACAGAATGTGGCGTTACCATGTAGCCACTGGATGGCGCTCTATCTGCAACTGGCACCAGTCCAACAACTAATGTGCATGTGCTGTAAGCATATTACCTAATTGATTATTGACACCCAACAATTTATACATCAAGTAAAATCATATTGATTCACTGGTATAAACACAAGAACAAAGTGTGTCGCATTAACCATCAGAGAAATTACCCAAACCTTGTTTCAGCTAAACCTTGTAGACAATGAAGAACATTACCAGGTAGCATCTGTAAGTCAATAGAACTGGTTGTTTTCTTACTTATTAACTTATTACTATTTATAAATAATTGACAGAGGCCTGGAAACCTTTTTCTCACATAACACCAAAGATTACGAGAAGGTCATCATTTAAATTCCTGCAACGAGAAATGCGCTGATGTGCATGACTGCGATCGATTGCACCAGACAGCAGAATACAGACACGGACAGAAACCTGGAAGCAGGAGAAGCTATACCCTGTAATTGAAAGTGTCTTTAATGCGGATTGGCTGGTCTGCATGCGACCTACAGCGTGTGAGTGCATGTCTGCGTAGGAGACCTCTAGAATCTCAAACAGATGCGATGGAGTTACATAGGAGACTCAAGCAAACACGCAGAGCAGCGAGGGTCGTTCTCCATGTCACCATATCAGTCATGCAGGAAATAAATATATAACCGGGCGTAATGACTTTAAGGGTGGGCTTTTCATTATTCATCAGCCTTCTTGCCGTACAGCCAATCTCCCAAATGGCCTCCCCTCAACTCTAAATCTTAAAAAATGGATATGGTCAGGAGAAGCACATACGTCTCCACTGTAAAACTACCTCTCTCCCCACATACAGAATACATATACTGCTTCAGTGTATATAGGTGATTTATCTCCCGCCTTATGACCCTGTCAAGACTAGCAATTGGCGCCTGATGAGAGTTGTTTAGCAGCGCTGATCTGTCGCACAACAGCAAGCAAATATCCGAGTGCCTAAAGGAAACATTTCTCAAGCGCTCGAATCTTTCAAATCTCTTTTTATGATTACGGTCCAGCCCTGGTCCTATATTGAAACCCGTCTGTATAAATCACCCATCATTTTCAGTTTCTGCCAGATGGTCGTTGCTGGGAACTGGAAAAATCAGTTGTTTTAGCATCTGCTTAATTTCGTCAGGCACTGCAGAAATGTGAAATCTGCGGTGTCTTAATTTTATAGGAAAGTCCATGTGAGATCGTAATTATACAATGTGAAATATGACAGGAACTTAATGCAGTAACAGAATTCCTTTACTTGAATATCTGATTTGTTCTATGGATGTTTTCTATATTAAAGGAATTGTTCATCCAAAAAATGATGAAATGTGACTGTGTGAGAAGATGGGCTGCAGGGTCAGAGTGTCTTACTTGCAAATGCCATCTTCTGCATCCTCCAGGCCGAAGCGCTGATCAAAGGTCAGCTGGATCCGGGAAGCTTCTGTGACTGCCACCAGCCTCCACACTATAACTGTATTTCGAGGATACGTGTTGGGGAAGTCAGGGCTGTGAATAATTCCATCCCCTGTGATGGTGAGAACCTTCTCCTGCTGAGACTCTTGAACTCCTACAGAAGGCAAAAAGAAAGATCATTATGTTTCCGAGTCTAAATAACTCACCAGAGCTGAGAAGGTCTGCAACATCAAACTGATTTGTGGTCCATTTCTTTTGTTCTTCCTAATACATATAAACATCAAATAAGATTTAGCTTTTACTGCATGGCAAGAGATGCAAATAAAATGGATTATGCAGGCAATCTATGGAAGCGGTGTGCTGTGTGATTTGATTGAACGATGCTAAATAATTGCAACCAAACTCAAGGCTTCTGTTTTTTTATTGAGCATTCATCAACTAGAAACCTGATAATCTCATTAAGAGAGAGATAAAAGAAATATGACAATGATTTTGTAATATCGCTACCACGAAACGAGTAGAGTGATGTTCTACAGTTGCCAACACAGCATACATTGATACACAGAAGTTAATTAGGCTCAAAGCAATATTTAGCTCTGATGTTGCTTCATCCTAATAGTTTTTCAGAGTGTAAAATCAGCCACAAGCACTATAGCTATAAAATGTTATTTATAGGGGCACCCACGATAGCCAATGACATTTCTAGTTGCAACAGCAGAATGAACAGAATAATAAAGCTTGTGTCAAAATCGTTGTGGTTGCCAAGGCTTCTATAGGAGACTGTTGCATCTACAAGTGATTGAACTGATAGTTTAACAGTCTGTGGAAATGCAAGGTCTAAGTTTAATGTCAATTTCAGCTCAGTGCTTCTACTTTTGCAGGGCTGTGTTTAAACATCTGAAGTGATTACATACTGATTTACTCTCTTCCCTGTTGTGACAAGATTTAAAGAGTTGTTGCTCCCTAGGGGAAGAATTAATAATGCCTTTCTTTCTCAAAGACACTCCTTCCACCTGTAGCGCTGCCAGAGACGGCACAGAACGAGCCCATGTGATCTCCAAGTCTCTTTCTACATGCGCTTGTACGCCCGCGCCAACATTTCACAACAGTTACCTCACAGCAAAGTCAAAGAACTAATAAACTAGCCTGAAAATACTCACTCCAAAAAAGGAAGAAACTATTCAGGAAATAGGACACTTGCTTCATGTTCAATAAAACTGTTATTGAATTCTGAAAGTGGATCATTTTCCAGCTATCCTATTGTACAAGGTTCCGAAAAGATGTTTGATGCAAACAGACAGCTGTTGAAATGCAACACCAGTGCTGGTTTTTACAGGCCTGTCACATTCAGAGCCCACCCCAGGGGACACACACACAAATTTTCTTTCACGCTCTGCTCCTAGAACACACGCACAGATCTGTTAAGCTGTGCGGCAAAGCCACAGTGTCAATTGATGTCCTCATCTGCCACAGTGATACAAAATCTCCAATGCCCTACCCTGTCTACCTGAATTATATAACAGCAGCCCTTACTCACCTTAAAATGTATTACAAGAACGAAATTCTCCTGTGTCATAGGATTAGCAAGCATCAAACCTTTGAGGATAAGCTATCAACAAATAACAGTCTTTGCTTCTTATCCAGCAAAGGATAATTAGCTTGTTAGCTGTCGCAGAGCTGAGAGATAGCAATGTAAACTATTTCTCCATGAACATGGTGTTTTCTTATCTTCAGTTTTTTTTATCTTCAGGCATTTTATTGGCAAATGACTTATTTTGTAGGACCATTCTTTAAACATCTATTGGGTTCTAAAGACTGAAAATAGACTGGAAACTGTTGACAATTTTCATTTTTGGCTTGACTGTCTCTGTAATATTAAGTGATATTTCAGGAGCTATGGAACAGAAATGACTGTAAACCTGTGGAGCTTTGGAGAAATTTGGGGAGCAGTTATAACCCTGAGGTGTGTCCACAACACGAGATAGAAATCTGATCATACATATCCCTGAAAAATGAAGGAAGAAGCAGAACTGAGAGAGAGAGAGATAAAAAGGATCTGTTTAGATCATCAAAATTCAATATGTTTGGTTAAGACGCCATATGACTTGTTTATAATAGACAAGAGGAAAGATTTTGGGAAAAAAAAAGAAGCCTGATAAAATGACTCTCTGTAAACATGACAGCGGCTACTTTGATGTCTCTCTCATGTTGTGATTAATTGCACTCCAGGGGAGAAATGTGAAAGACAATACACCAGCCACTTCTGCAAAACAAACGTTCTGTGGGCCCAAGAACCCCACCAGAAACTGTGCTTGAATTGCAGAACCAGTTCCTAAGAATATTTCCCCAAAGTTTCCATTAAGTAATAAAAATATTAAAAAATTATATTTTGAAATTTCTTCAAATGTTACCTTTTTTAAAGGTGAACCATTTTAAATGCTATAACTTCATGGCTTGGATATAGATTTGTTTTCCAAACACTTTAATTCTGTAACATTTTTTAAATGTTCCACTAACTACTTAAAAATAAAGGTTTTTGCTTTATAATATAACATTTAAAAAGTTTACACTGCAAGAATGTTTTTGAGAGAACATTAGCTAACATTCTGAGAACATTCCCTGTGGTCTGGTAAAACCCAACATGCAATTTAAACTACAGCCTTTTTGAAGAACAGACACCTTGTCAGTGTTCATGAGGTAAGGCAAGATGGTTCTTGCTTTCTGGAGATGAATAACATTTTGTGTGAAATGTATCCAAACAGCAGAGCCTGTGGAGCAGTGTTGAACACCTCAGATCTGTTTGCCACACAAGCCTAAACCCTTTACGGTCTCAGTTATATAAACAAATCAGGAGTCGTCTCCAGCTGCCAAAGTCTTTGATGTTCCATAAAACAAGAAAGAAAGAGCTTTTCTACAGCATTTCCTCAGCATGTTACAGCATCTACCCAGCTGACTGACAGCTTCTTGTCAAGCTCTCCATTAATGTTTATAATTCTTATGTTTCTGATGTTAGGACAAGCCTGTTCTTTTTGAGGCCTGTAACTGTTGTTGGCAGGTCTTGGAGGGGATAAGGTGCATTCGGGGTCTCTAATGTAAAGCTAATGTAACAAGAGCTCATATAGCTGATATCTTACTGAAGAAAAAAACTGTCAGGTTCTCAATTTCAACAGCAAAATGGCAAAATGTACTTCAGGAAAATCCCAGCTAACAGAGAACATTCTCAGAACGTTCGCTAATGTTCTCAAAATGTTTATAAAGTTGTCAAAATGTTCTTGCTGTTATGTTAGAAAAATGTTTTTAACATTACAGAATTATGAAAAAAAAAACAAAGTCTAAGAAGCTGGGTATTTTGAACATCCCTGGAACTTTAACTTTTGTTACTTAAAAAAAAATTAGAGATACAACCTTCAAGTGTTTGCTGGGATGTCCCATTTAAGAAGGTAACTACAAAACAAAGCATCACAAAAGCCTGTTCTTCATTAAGATCTTTATAAAAAGCACACATACATCATTACTTGTAACATGCATCATGACTGATGTACTTATTCAAGGAACAGTGAGTTTAACACACAGTTTTAGCATAAAATGAATGCTCTTAAAACAGAACAGGGCAATTATTCACCACTGCAAACTCCAAGCATCATTTCTTAGGTAATAAAATGTGCTAAACAGTAGGTGGAATGTCTGTAGTTTAAAAACAAAAAGGGAGAGATTTTAGGCTGCAAAATGTCACACTAACATTTCCATTAAGTAACAAAAGCGCTAACAGTGGTACTATCCTAGGACGTTGTGACATCCAGTGATGATGTCCTAACATTATTGCTTTGTAATAAAAATGTGCTGTAACAATATTAAAATGTTACGCAAACTTCAATATCTTACATATTATAAATGTTGTTTTAATGTTAGAAAACATTCTAGCAATGATATTGCAAGAATGTTATTGATTACTTTAAGAAAGCTTTTAGAAAATGTTAGCAAACATTCAGTGAATGTTCCCTGGTAGCTGCTAAATGCTGTTAAATTAGTTTTTTATTACTTGCTTCAAACACCTTAAACATAAGTTTCTTTCTATTCAAACTATAGCACACAAATATAGAAACTAAAAATACTATAAACCACCGAGAGAAAGTTTGCCTTCAGAAATTGAATTTGAAAGACTTCCTTATTTGATTTTTTTAATATTTAGGTTTAGGAGGGATTGAGAGACCTTCACTGTTTCTGTACTTTGAGATGACCTCATCTCACTGGGTTAAATAATGTCATATAATGATCACAGGCCGGCCCCCTGGGTGCATTACCTCAAACATGACTTTTCCTTGACCCACCTCTCGTTTTTCCTCTCTCCTGAGGAGAACGCTACACTGATTAAGGTAGGAAGCTCAGCATGAATAAATAAGGGCTCACAGTGCTACCATTGTGCCTTGTTCACATGTAAGACCTCCGACTGAGCCCGGAGTTTAAATATTAACCTGGAAGCGGCTGAAACAAAGACGGCACACACATGCGCAAGTGCGTGAGTCTGGATGTGGGCGAGGGTGCAAATATAAACAAAAACAAAGTGGGAAAAACAGGAAAATGTCACTCTTTAGAAGAAGTTAACACTAAGTGACACATACCCAACAACATCAAACATATTGGCTGTACATGTGGCTTTATAATGTAGTACAACATAAATGTTTCATAAGTGGAAGCATATTACTAAACAAATACTTAAAAAGGGATTTAACTGAAAATGTGCCGAGTTTGGAAAGCCCACTAAACATTTAGAAATGCTTCACTAATGTGTGGTTTGAAGTAAGCCCACCAAAATCATGTAGAAGTTCAGGCTTTTGAGGTCTTCTCAGATCAGGCTTAATCTGGGGTTTGAAGACTGAAGTAACTGTGGCACATATTAGAACAAACATTACAGCAGAATCAACTTGGCACCCAAAACCTCACTTTCTAAGTCTCCAGTTGGAAATTTGGAAAAATAGCAGCACATTTCACTCAATTCATATTTCCCAGTTGACTGGCAAGCAGGCCTTGATGTCCGTATTCATTTCACTCAAGACAGTTCATGATGGAGACGTATGCTACTGCCTGTAACTGAGTTTAACAGCATAAAGTGCTAATGTTTCTAGTTCCAGGGGACTTACCCAGACGCTGTCTGTGTTTTAATCCCTCATATGTTGGGATCTAACTGCAGCCGACTGGTGAAACTGTACCCTATGCTTACTGTTTCCCCCCTGAACATGCTGATACCCCCACCCCCCACTGCTAAGCAGCCCTTACATCTGCTTATGATTATGGGTTTGTAGCGGTAACTACAGGTGCTGTAAATTCCACTTTTGGCCTTTTCACACACACACACACACACACACACACACACACACACCTTTAAGGTTTACAGTTGAGCTGCACGTAGACGGAAGAAGGGAGGAGAGATGGAAAAAACTGGAAAGAATATGGGACTGAGAGAAAGGGTGGGGGGATAAGTGAGGGTAACACAGCATGGGAATTTATCATACCATTAAAACATAATTTGGCTTCAAAAGCGTTGACTTATTTGGAATGTTTCAATCTGCTGTGCAGATGGTCCGTATGGAGACTCTCTGCAGGAGTTTGATGCTTTGACTCATTGCTCAGTTCTTATTGGCCATTTAGCGTCACTTAACTAGAAGATCTTTAAGACTGAGGAAGGTTTCTTGTGTACGGTAATGAGTGTATTTACACGTACCCTGCGGATTGACGTACATCAAATTGTTTATTTCTCTTTGTTCCTCCATTCTCAAATTTCTTCTGTCGTCATCGGTTTTACTCTGCAGGGCTGCTGCTGTACAGACCTCAGCAGAAGACGTCAATGACAAAATCAATAGGCAGTTAATTTACAGCATGACTGAACCTCATGACACTGGCAGTCAAACACACAGTAAGATTCCAACGTCTGACACCATTAGTGACAATGCTTTCATTTGATATTTTTCTCATCTAATACATATCCATTGACTGCACATTGTATTATCATCACATGCAACTACAATGCAACCAATACTAAACATCTGTCTAAAACGGGTGCCCTGTTTGCTCCTGAGGGGCAACTGTCCTGAACACAAAACAGCCAATCAAGGACTTACTAGGCAACTAAACAGCAAGTTTAGGTGCCACCCATTTAAGCTCAATCATTTTAAAGGCTGTGTGAACATAAGGTTTCTGTTGTGTCATCACATGCACTGTAATTTAATACTGCACAGATTTACTAAGAGCCGATTAAGATCCAAACAGGCCACCAAACTTTCCCTCTTCACAGCTCACAGAATGAGGTTCATCCATTAACACGTCCTCCCAGAGATTTCCGGAACATCCATACACACTATCATATGGCCAGTGAGACACTTGACTACTCAGTGGGTGGGTGGGTGCAAGTATGTGTGTGTAAATGTATTTAGGAGATGCTTTGCCCAACAGGAAATTTGATTCTGAAGTTTTCTAAAGGTTTTTCCAAAATCTACTTTCTAATGTTTTATACAGTTTGACTGCTAAACTTATAACTGTAGGTTTAAGTTCATTACTGTAAAATGATCAGGGTTTCGAGCACTACTCAGGCCGTACATTTTTTTTTTAAGTCCACTTAAATGACCCATTATGCCAGTTCTAAAATTAACAGCAACAACTGAGAAAATTACATGGAACGCATTTACACATTACAATTATCTGCTATGTCCACATATTCTTTAAAGATTCTTTTTGGGAGGCATAGTGTAGACTAAATAACTGATGAGGTAAAATGAAAACAAGCAATGTTTTGATAAATTTATAGTGTGTAAATAACATTGCCATTTTGTCTGTAAAAGCATTGTAATTTGTTAAAGATGTGCATTTTCTGCCCCACTTGTGATACCAACCGTAACTGCAAAAATAATTGTTTCTAAGACGTGTTCCCCATTTAGGCCAAAAGCTGGCATGCTGGACCGTTCACACAAACAGAGCAATGTTTTGAAAGCACCACAAAGCTGCAACGTATACACCCTTAAGAGAAGTCAACCAACAAGTAGCTCACTTACAGCTGTCACTGCATATTACCATATACTGGAAAAGGAAATTAACACAAAATGACACACTTCAAGTTCAGTGGAAAGGGTTAGAAACACTATAATGTGGTTTTCTCATCGTTAATTTGTGTATCATGCGAGTCCAAAAATAACAGTTTGAAATAAAGGATGCCGTATGAGAATACAAATGTTCCTATTAAATTTAGCTAACAGAAATGTGACTTAGGATAAAGTATCTTTGTGGCTTTTAAAACAAAGCACGTGTCTGCTAGCCTGTGGAAAACTGATTTAAATGAAACTCTTCCGATACGACAACCGCTTGCATTCTTGTGTTTGTGGTTCTGGACACACACACACACACACCTTGCTTATGTTGCATGCAAACCACATTCTTTAACAATCTGGAAAGGTCTTCCATTAAGAAAAACGTGTGTGTGTGTGTGTGCGTGCGTGATCCTGTAATAGGTGTCTAGTGTACTGCCTGTCTAATACTTACAGTACTTTCACAGCAGAGCTCTGTTTACAGTTACACATCTCTTTGGTTCCTAGTATCTTACCAGGGCCTGAATTAGACATGACATCACCATTAAAACACCAGAGACAAGCTGCTATCAGACTAATAAGGTATCTGTAACAGGCAGCTATAGGGTTCTTCATAAAATCTGCTATTAAATGCTACAGCAGATAAACTGCCTCGTTCCTACTAGCCACAATGTTTTGGTAACATTCTTTAAGAAAGTTAAAGAATGTTACCTGCATTCTTTAACCTCAGTTTTTACCTGCTGGAATTGAACCACCAACCTTTTGGTTGCAAGTCTGACTCAAACATGTAGGCCACAACTACCTCCAAAGTTTCACACAATAGCTATTAAATGAGCAATAAAATGTGAAACAGCCAAATGTCTATTTACTGCGGACAACCACAGCATAAGTGGGAAGCCAGAAGCACAGTAGCTGTAAGGTGGTCTATAAGTGACTAAGCTAATTAAGCACCATGTGTAAACTTTTGTGTTTTAACCACAGGAAATAAAGAGTTCACGCTTACTCCAAATTTCAGTCTCATCATGGTGGGTGGCCATATGAATGTTTAGATTCCCCTCTAATAAAAAAAAACTCTTTACTAAAGATAAACTTTCATATAATAGCAGAAATTGTTGGTGAGTGAAGGCACACAAGCTTCCAAAGACAAACTTTTGTCTGTCTGTACAAAGATCATATGTTCACCTTAAATTCTCTGCCTTTCCCCCAATCAAACACAGGCACCCACAACAGATTCAGACACAAGACATCATCTCAAAAATTGAGTCACAGCTGTTCTGATTCCTCTGGCTGCAGGGCATTTTGTATTTATGAGTGATGCATGTGTTTGTGGGCATATCTGTGTACCAACATGCTCCCTTCAGCTCAACTGCAGTAATACGACTCACCTTAAATAAAAGCGTATTAACAATTCCAGATCTAGAAAATGTAACAAGCTATAGAACTAAAGACATTTAAACAACACATAGGATCATTAAACGCCGGGTTAGTAAAGACGCCTGATAAAAATACATTTATATGTCTAGGAAGCTCTTGTGAGTCAACTAGAGCAAAAATTGTATTCACACAAAATCTGTAGTTTTTAATAAATTGTCAAATATTGTGGGTGTAACAACAGAACTTCACAGGAAGTCTGAGTCTGAACTATAAATTGACAACACATGGCAAAACAGAAGGGACAAACTGTAATTGATGTATTTAACAGGTAAATAGACACTGTTGAGTTATTTTTAAACAGCAATTTCAATACTGCCTCACGTTAAGACATGCAATGCCCAGCTGTTGGTGGTGAGCTACTGACACGTTCAACATATTAACCGCAAATCCAAAAAATGTTATGCATTTAAACAAATATACTGGTGTAATCCCTACTTCTCAAAGTATGTTACAGAACTACACTACTATAGCCATCCAAACACATCCTGTTTCACAAGAGAGTCAAAGTCATTTAACAGCTTGACCTAATTAAGACCTAAACACACACACAGGCTTGCTCAAGCATGTACACATACCACTGAAGGATGGTCCAGACATTTGCAATAAACCCAGGTGAACTTGAGTGTTAGACTGTGGGGCGATTTCCTAGGTTCATATGCGCAACCGATTTTCCATTCTCACATACAAACTGCAACATTTCAAATGAAACTGCAGTGTAGCAATACTGTAAACATTCTATAGGCAAAGTCCATGGGAGGATTAACAACATATGGTACAGCTCATTCCAAACTACAATACAGAATTACTGTAAAGTTTCCTGAATGTGCTGCCACATAATAAGAAACTGTGCTTAATGTTTTAATAAACAGATCAGAGACTTCTCTGATTGCCTGTTAACAGCCTACACACACCATTAAACACGAGAGTGACACGGTCTGTCAGGCGCTTTTTGTTAACGTTGACTGATGACAAAACAAATGTTCAATCATACGTGACTAACAGATTACAAAAACATTGAATTACACCACAGTAATCACAGCAGAATAACAGAAAATATTAACAAATGACCAAAAATGCCTTCTGTCTATTAATGGAATTTTTCACATTAAACAAATTTACAAAAATATAAGGTTGTATCAAATAAACAGATAAAGTCATGCTTTTATCAACTAGTAAACAGTCCTACTCAGAAGACTCATCTCACACTCATCTCATATATAATAATAGGGACAGGCTTGAATTCTGTAGTATGTACCAGGTGTGTTTAATCATTGGCATTGCTCAGAAGTGCTCCAGATTACACAATGATTGGTTTTAATCTAATTCTAATCTTTTCCATCCTGTCTCTGACCTTGTTTATATCTCCATCCAATAGAAAGGGCCCTTACATACAGCCATGTACATGTATAAAAAACACCAATTCACCCTCAAGGTATGAAGACCAGACTACCAGAGAGTTTGTTCCCCCAAGCCGCCATTTCATGCTTTAAAAAAACCGCATGTTTTGATTAAAATACGTAAAACAAGAGCAAACTATCCATGATTAAATAAACATTTCAGTACAAAACTGCACCTGGTTTCTGCAAGTACAGGCATATAAAGCAGGTGGTTTAGCTTGAGCACAACCGTTTTGGCACAAGTAAAATTCAAAGCCCGTTCAAACCGAGGAGGCATGTATTCCAGTAAAGTTTATAGTCACTTATTTGTTTAAAGGCATAATTTTCATAATTATATAGTATTTTAATAGTCTTCATAGGTGTGGCTGAAGTTACCTTTTCCAGGTCATTTTAATCTAAACAAATCGTACCATCCACAGAAAATTAATCTACAAAACTCATGACTCATTTTTTCCCTAATACCTGATGCCCCAAGGCACAGATTTCCTAAGAGTAAAGTGCAAAAATGCTCAAATGATCTGAAAGAACATAGTTTTAGTTTATATAGTTAAACTTTGTCACTGCCACAGGTGTTAATAGTCTCTTAAACTGTTGAGTGATGCGATGTGAAACATGCACACACAGTAGTGGCAAAGAAATGAATGAAGGCTGTGGCTGGCATCTCATTAGCCAGTGGGGCTTCCGGCCTGAATTAGTGCTGTCATTTCATGGAGCTAATGAGAGGCTTCTGAACAGATGTCCAACGCAAGGGGGGTGAGACGATTTCACCTTCTGTGCTTTAAGCCCAATTTATCTCACCTTCTCTCACCCCAGTTATTCTGACACTTTTTTGATCACTAGTCACACCACTGGCCACAAAATATACATTGAATCAAAACTAATGTTGCATAAGTTTTATGCACTGAAGGGGTTAATAAAAGCCATTGTTTGTTAGCATCAACATGCATTTTTCTTATTGTGCAGCACTATGATGTCACCAGCCAATGAGAACGTTTTGGGTTTTCAAAAGCATTACCAGTATTCTTTTCCAATAGCACAGAATACTTAGCACCAGAGGAGACAGCGATTGGAGGAGATCTGAGAGTTTGCATGACAGCACAAGACAATCAGACAAACCTCCCCAGTTAAAAGATCAGTGTAGATTTCGATGTAGAACGAACACTTACAGCATGCACTACAGTGTCAGTACATCACAGACTGCGATGCTGTGGCAGTCCAAGTGAATCATCTTGAATCTGGCTCAGTCTGTCTTGCATATGGCTATAAATCGCAGCTGGTGTCCATCTTAGCTGACAGCCAGGCTGCTGCGGCTGCACCTCCATCTGTAAGCAGAGAAATAGATCTCCGGTCTCCAGGGAGACCCCAAGTGCCACGCCTGACACCAGCATCTGTGTAGTGTGTGCAGAAAACCTATTTGTGCTCAGGCAGGAAGCCAGGCGTTCTTCGAATACTATGTGTGATTGAGTTACACACACTGGGTGTGCGACTGGCACGCCGTCGCAGATCAAATCGCATCATGCGCAAGGAAACATAATGCAATCTGCCTGGCACAAGGACACCGGTGCGCAGCCAGCGACAGGTGTGCCACCAATTCTTTCAAATAACATAACCATATTTCACCAGCGAACATCACGCTGCTGACAGAATAATGATGAGGCTGTTGGGTGCCGCCTTCCAAAACATCTTGGCATTTAGTAACAGTTTCAGAGAAATCTGAAGTACTGCATGAGCAATTGCTAATCAAATATGCTGCAATATTTCATACAATTAAAGTGAAGACTAACTAAGCAAAAAAAATCTTTCCTTCTTGGAACTTGACCACCTGAGTTACGATCAGCGGAAGACAGGGTGGGTGGGACTAGGAAATGACTCAAGCCAGATTTGAACTTTGGTCACCTGCATGCTGTACACAGCCCACCAAGCCACATCCCCAACAGTACTGTATTGTTTTAAAAGTTTGTTGAAGTTTTGCACATTTTTTTCCATTCATTGTGTCTTGTGGACCACAAAATATTTTTTCATTTCAAAACCCCTGCACAAACACATCAGTCATATCATTTTGCTAATAGTGTTTGTCTGTGTGGGCTGATACACTCGTTCAATAATCCTCCCAGTCATAAACATTCTGAGATGTGTTGTATTGAGTGCAAAGCATAATTCAGACTAATGTCTCAAAGACCCACATATATTGCCAAGCTAACAAACTCTAAATATTGGTAAAACTTTTAAAAGGTCTTTGAAATGAATGTCTGCCACTTCAGTAGTACTTAACATTCAAAAGCCAAGAAAACATAGCTTGCATCTGGAGAATGAATAATATTCTGTGTATGTTGCCTACAACAATGCCAGGATATTCATACAATTAAGGGTCAGTTTAACCCTATCAGTCATAAGCCAAATCAGCCAAATCCCACTCCTTAAGTCCCATTACTCAGCATGCTTCAGGGAAAGATTAAACAGGTTCCTTATGATTGCCAACCACACCTAAAAACCAACAAAAAGGTTCAGTGAGTTAGCCCATATGTCCACAGTCCCCATATGTGCTTTTAAACAAACAGAGGGCTAGTAAACTTAGTTTTAATGCCACTAAACAACCACATCCTCAATACCTGATCAAAATTAGAATAGTTTAACAAAATATTTAGATGTTTTTATTTATGTTTATATTATGTACAAGCACAAGTTTTTAAAGAAAGAGAGAGAGACTGCAAAAGGTGGGGGCACTTTAAAATACTTCTCTGACGGCGAGTGCTGACATCTGCCAAGGTATGTAGACATGCCTTAAAGAGATAGGAACCAAGGTCAAGTCATCGCATTTACCTGCTTCCAAATTTCTAAGGCCTCTGGAATTCAGTCCGCCCTGAAAAAAGGCAATATTCTCAGACAGCTTATGCCTAAGAGCACAGTATTATCTGTTCCCTCAGAGCACCAGTCCTCACACATGGTTACAGGTTATCCACTTGTTTCAGGACAGAGAATTAAATGACCAAGGGTGCGAGTGCATGTTTTTAAAGGACTAAACCCAGTTCCACCAATCAAGAACATCTGCATTCTTCACAAATCATTCCCCAACCAAACGAATATCAGAGAATCAAAGTTCTTATGCTTGATGTTATTTCACATAATCCCCAAGCTAGATTGATATTCTCTGTAACAGGCTGTTAAGAGCTGCCTTAGTTCAAAGCAGTTTATTAAACTGTCATCTGTCTTCAAACTGTCCCGGGGCTATAAGTAGGATAAATAAAGAAAGATGCATGGTGTCAAGGTGAAGGATGAGAAAAAGCTTGAGGAAGTGTTGTTGTCTCAGACTGACTGACAGGAATTAATGGCACGAGGTAAGCTGGACCTGAGGCTGTGATGTTCCGCCACTCCAGTCTAGACAAAAGCAGGTATCCAATGATCTCATGGTCAGTGTCAGTTCTTGAATAAGGATATACAAAGCATTGTTTTTATACATCTGTAGCTCAAATGGTACAGTAGAGTGTGGTGTTACCAATGCCAAGGTTGTGGGTTCGATTCACAGGAACTGACAATCTTTCAATGCACTGTACACTGCTTTGGACATAAACATCTGCCAAATGCATAAACGTAAGTATATGAGTTCTGAACATTTAATGAGGTGTGAACTTCCTGTCTGGAGAGAAATGAATAGATTTGGGCTAAAGGGAGAAAAAAAACTACTTGTGGTTATGCACATTTGACTGCAGCCAAAACTCCATGGTGTCATTTTTGTTGTCAGTGGAACATGAGATTTACTGCTTTTGAAAGTCAACTGTGGGATCAACATTACAAGTGTACTTGCCTGGGGCACAGAATGCATTACAAACTGCTATATGTCTGTCTTATCACTGCAGAGATCATCAAAAATGATTGTTAGCAGACTGGAGGAAGCAACAATAGTATAATTAAATCTTTAAATGACAAATTAAACTCCTTTTCTTTTGTGTATAGTGGCCTTTAAGCGCTCTGTTCTTCAAAACCTCAAACAATATTAAAAATATCCCAGCCTAAGAGTCAATGATTTAACATTTGAGATTCAAAAATGCCATTTTGGCTGTATAAAGGAAAGCAAATAAAAATAACCTGCAATTCTATTTTAAACAGAGGTGGCGATAGAGAGGCAAAAGCTAGGGAATGCAGCTGTAAACCATATCTTGAGCTGTGAGAAAGGACATATCATACAGAAGTTAGGTTATTGATGGTACACATGTCAGCTTAAAAGACAAAAAGGTCATGAAATTACTGGAGGGGAAAAAAAATCCAAGGCTGTATCCCAGGTCCTAAAAACAACTTAACAACTCTGCTGCTGATCCTTTTAAAGTTGAGTCGTGTTTGGGTAGGAATGTACACTCACTGTCCATCATGACAAACATCTGACAGGCACTGACTTGCTTACTTGCTAGATCTGTCACAAGCACACAGACAACAAAAACATGGACACTGTAACCATGCAATCTTTTATTCTGTACGGGTTACTGAAAAGCAAGTTGACTGAGTTATGTTGCATACATAATGTGTTAAACCTCCCGGAGCTAAAGGGTTTCAAAGGGTCTAAAGGGCTTCCATTAAAAAGCTACGTCCCATTGAGCTTTTGAAACTTAGGCATTGGCAGGGTTCAGCGTGTCGATTGACAGCAAATTTCAATGCCTACAGTATTACAGCCAGGAGGGTTTGGTGAAAAACAGGCTGGGGTAAACGCTAACGTTAACAGGGAGTCATTTGTCTCAGGTGAATGTGTGTGTGTGCCTGTGTGTTTGAGTTACCAGGGTGCTTGTTTCATTTCATTGGACTACTGGGTATTTAAAATCCTTTTGGTTTACGTTTGCCAGCCGCTACCCACAGTATGCACAATTCACAACTGCAGTATAAACTCAAAGTGCTATGGAAACTATTTAACACAACAGGCTGGTAATGTAAAAGTTGT
>JBAJNP010002577.1:0-21622 GCA_036877545.1 Yasuhikotakia modesta
GGGTTTGGGCTGTTGAGCCTCTGGTTCCATATGTTTGGGTTCCTCAGGTTTGGGCTGTTTTGTTCTAGGTTTTTCAACTGGTTTTGGCAGCTCCTCGGGAATGCCACACAATTTTCTTTGAAAGTACAAGAGAACATTTTAGCATTTTGTATACAGATTGTAAATATTCTATGAAAGTTGTGATCATCTACACAACCCTTTATTGCTTCACCATTTGCTAATGGTAAAGTTAAACTTTAAAAACAATGTTTGTACATTCTCCACGTCTCTCTATATTAATTTAATAAGCAGCTTAATTCGAAAACCTAATTTAAAACTTTAGGTCACATTTTTTTGGGCTCAGTAACACACATCATATGCCAGACATATTTGAACACTATTACATGTAACACATTATCTGTCAGTTCAATGAGCCATACCATTCTGTTCTATAACTTCACTTACCTCGCTTCTTTAGACGTCTTGTCGATGTGCTGACAAAGTCTGCTTTGCTCATTCAGTTCCTTTGTCAAAGAGGCTACCTCAACTGCCCAACGAGACTTTTCTTTGGCAAACTCAGCTGTGAACAGAAAACATGAAAAGTAACATTTTATTGACATTAAAAGGCTGGGCTGTTTGTTTGCACGGACATCTAATATCATTTAAACATTTTGCCATATTAGGAGATTTAAACAAATTAATAAAATGAGTATTATACATGCAACTACACTGTTTACGTGCATCACAGCATGAAAAAAAATTGTTTCCTTAATATATTTTATTTAGCAAAATAAAATTATGATTGAGTTTCAATGCACAATGTACAAAAAAAGCATTGTTATTCTGTATTTATTCATGAGGTTGATTGCTTTTCAGTTATTGCCACAGGGGGGCAGAATCTTTCCATAGGCCTTACAATAAGTGCCAAATCCAGTTCTTCTGAGATTCAATACCAGTTTATGGTGATTAGCTCAAGCTCAGGGTTGCTCAGTCCTGCTTTTGATAATCTGCCTTCCTGGGTTTCATTCAAACACAGCCTAACACATTTTCACATTAAAGGCCTATACAAATTATCACATTAAACCTTATAATTTCAAAAGAATCTAATTCAGACCTTAATCTGAATTACAATCTGAATTATTATTATTAATCAGACCTTGATTTCCTGGTTAATGAATGAGTGCGAGTGTGAATGTGGAATTCTACAGGAATTCAAACTCCAGGTAAACCACAACAATACCCCAATATATTGTCATACTTCATGTTCGTGATGACATGTTCATGTCTTTTTTAATATGAGCTTAAAAATCAGAACAGACTTCCACATTGTTTTTGTCTACATTTAAGTTTAGGAGATAAGATGTAAACTTACTTTGGACACTGGGCTTCTCTGACCTTGTTTCAGCTATCTTGTGTAATATTCTCTTCTGGGGACGAAAACAAAAAGGTGAATTTGCTCAGTCCTTATTATTGACCACTGTTCAGCAGAAACTAGAGTTAAATACTGCAGTTGCCTGTGTTGCCTATACATTTAGAAATCACTCACCACATGTCAGGACTTTCTGATGTGGAATTACAGAATAAGAGCCCCCCAAAACCCATTCATAACCTGTGTTGCTTATACATTCAGAGAGGCATATAATTAAAACTGTTTGTTTCCACAGACAACTTTCACCCCAGGGTGCGAGTGACACCCTGGGGTGGTGCACTATCAGCCCAGTATTTAAATCCGTAAATTTGTCCCTTTATCGCCTTCTCGGTTTCAAACATAAAACTGCAGGTTACTTTACATGCTTTTCAGACTGTCATGTATTGTTCAGCGACTAATTTTAGTTCATTTTTAACCAAACGTGTTACGTACTGTAGCTTTAAGTGTGTTCACGCCAAATTCGTCTTGGTGAGCAGTGCACAGTTAATCAAACATTTCACATGATCGTCTTCACTTACCTTGTCTCCCTTACAAGTGTCTACTACATTCTTCTTCTTCGCTAATAAACCCTTGACTTCAGACACCTCTTTGGTTAGAGCATCCATCTCTTTCTGAGTCTTTTCCAGCACTGAGGTGGCTTGGGTCAGTTCATCTTGGTACTCTCCCAACACATCTCTGGTCACTCTAAACTTAATATCTAGAAACGAAACCTGTTTATTCAAATTGATCTCCTGCTTCCGTCTGTTGTGGATGTAGCCGGCAATGCCCAAACAACAGACCAAAGTGATACCCAACAGCAGGACCGGGAACTTCATGATCGAGGACGACCGGAACAACCGGAACCTGTTTCACTCGCTCTTTATTTCAGTGCTTTCAGGTGTATTGTGAATAAAGGTTATCTGTCGCAGATTCTAGCCCCTCCCAAAAGACGAACGTTATTGCATTATCTTAAATCCAGGTATTTTCGACGCTGAAACTTGAAATTAATTAAACAATTCCTAATATAAACCTTTCTGGAATTATGATGCCTTTGAAAATACTTCCCAGAACGGATCCAGAAGAATGAGAAATCAGAAAACTACAGGTTACACAGCCCACCTGTGGGAAGTCCCGCCCACTCTGTAATGTTATTGGCTTATACTTCACATTATGCAGTGACGCAAGGAACTGTGACTTAAGAAGTGTGTCCATGTAAGAAATGGTGACGTATGCATCTGCGTGCAGTTTATGTAATCAGTAGCGAAGAAGCGTCACCTTGCCAAACATTTGAAACGTGTCACTTGAATTTGTCGTGTGTTAGTTGCCAGGTTGAAAAAGCTGTGTGTCACATCCTGTTTTACAGCTTGTAATAATTGGCAAGTTTTGCCGAGCATTACAACACTATACAATTTCTTTAATTTGCGTTGAAGGACTGTTTTATTTTAAACGTTAACGGCAACAAAAAAGTTTACCTTTAGTTTTTCATACATTTTCACACTTCCCTAGTTAAAGGACAGATGGGTGGAGAAAGAGTTGCAAAAGTATTGAGGAAGTATTAAGAGCTCTGTTGATCACTCACTCGTTTGCACACCCAAACATCCAGTTGTACAGGTAAAGCAGGGTTACCTTTGTCTGCTTTTACTGAGTATTTTTAGGGCATCGAGGCAGGGAGTTAAGTCATCTGACGGCATAAAAGCCATAAGATCCGATTGACAGTCTTCAGGAAACAGACGTCCATCTACTAAATTAATTAGACTTTTAACCCTCGCGGCTTCGTAAGGATGAGAGCCTTATCAGCAATGCTTTTCCTGGCCGTATGCGGGCTACTGGTTATAGTGTATCAGGCCGTACAGCAGGAGCTTAATATCCGCAACCTGAAAATGCGCATGGTTGTTTCCTCCGAACAGGTGAAATTGAAGGAGGACGCGATCGTGGCAGCCAAAGTGCAAGTGGAGGAGATGAATAAAAAGCTTTCTGCTATTAATGCACAACGGGCCGCACTCAAAAAACAGAGGGACGACTCCAAGAAAGCCTTTGCTGAGTCGGAAAAGGAACTAGGCACCTGCAATGCTGATAAGGTAGTTTTAATGATCTTTAAGCAGTGCATCATTACAGTAATTTTCAGTCTGAGCTGGAGAAAGGCAATGTAATTTTTGGTTGACTCTAATTCTGTAGTTGTGCTAAACCTGTTTTCCCTGCTTTTATAAAACACCTTCCTATTTAATGTAAATGTCTCTGTTTAGAAGACCATGCCACTGCTTTAACTATTGTTTTGTGATAGCTTGTAATAAAGTGTTAATTTTAGAAAAGCACAATATCTAAGTTGGCTCCTTGTTAAAGGTGCTCATTTGCACACTCTTTGTGAATTTGCTATTAGTCAAATATATGATCCTGTTTGAGATCTTACAGGGATTTATGATCTTATCGCGAGATCTCATAGCAATGTCACAGCGATCATAATTGTATGAATAAATGTGGATTTATATAAATGAATTTGTTTGTATGCTATATAATAAATACGTAAAACACGTAAAGATACAGCAGTACTTTGTGAGTCAAATGTGAATATATTGTACCATTGTTACAGGAAGTGTGTACACAATACAAACGTTTGTACAATACAAACACTTTGTACAAAACTCAACAGAAGTGTTTAAATGAACAACAATTGCTCAGTTCAGTTTTCAGTAGCTTCATTTGCTCTTGCTGTACCACACTTTTAAAATAGGAATAATTTAAAACCCTGTATATCTAGTTTTGCAGCTTTCACAATGTTACCAAGTCTGAAAAAGAGATATGATTACTCACATGGCCTTTTGGGTGTATATTTCTCTTCCATTAAATAGATCCTATTACAATACATATTACCCTGGGTCTCTTTCAATGACTGTTGTAAAGATCTCTGAAGCAGTTTTATCTGCTGACAGGTGATACTAAAATGTTGTACCTTTAATGTGTTAAGCTGTAAGCCCTGCAGCTTGATGTTCTTTCTATAACATTGCCCCTTTCTGTCTCTGTTTATCTTTCCCTCATTTAGGATAAATTGCAGAAGCAGAGCACTGACACAAAGGATGAACTTCAGAAAATAAAAGGTAAAAACACATACAGGCCAAATTTATATAGAGCTAGGGTATGCTACATGAGTTTGATTTTTTGTGATTATTACAGTGGTAATTGTGATCATTTTTTTCTCTGTCTGGTTTTTTTGCAGAAGGCCAAGAAGCTGAGAAAAGGAAAGCTGAGGAGGAGATTGAGGGTTTGAAACAGAAGATTCTGGAAAGAGATTTAAAGATTTGTGACTATGTGGATCTAAAATTGGATGAAGCAAAGTAAGAGCCAAGTTAATGTTATATTATTAATGATGTTAGAAAAGAATTTAAAACCAATCCAGTTCAGTATATGAATCCAGTACATTACATTCAAATGAATCAAATGAATTAAAAATAGTTAACATTTAATGGTACAATATAATTCATTGATTATAATAATGGTCATCTAAGTTCAGTGAAGGGAATTTTCCTCTTTTGAAGCGATCAAATCAAAGATCACAAATCAAAATGGTTTTACAGTGAGTCTTTTTTTCTTTACAGGAGGTTATGTTCAGGTTTGAAAATGTGAAGGAGTTTTGTGGATGAACATCAGAGGTCCAATGGATTGCTTAGGAAGAATTATGCAAATATAATTGTATTATTTCTTCACAACATTTTCTACATTATGGTTAAAATGGTATTTCATATGGTATAGACGCCCTTGATGCACTGAATAAATGCAGAATAATATAAAAGTTGACTTTCATTTTATTTTATTTTAGCAAGATTAAATTAGGCTTATGTTTTACATATTTTTCATTTCCCTGTCCTATTCAAATTCCATTCTACTGGCTTTTTGGCCATATACATCTATGTGTGTTTATACTGTAAACATATGCAGTGTTCTCTGATATGGAATTTCTAATTTTGGTTCAAAGGTTCTTTGGACAATCTTCTGTAAGAGTTTAATTTATTAATGGTGACATGTAAAATTAGGCTTATTTAATGTAAAATTGGGCAATGTGCCAGGTGTGTCAAAAAGCCTCTTTCTTTTTTCACCTTATTTCATATCCTAAATAGATTAAGTATTTTACAACAGTCTGATTGACTGTTCAAGAAAAAGAAGCAAATTATCCATATTTATGTCAGTCTAATTACTTAGGAATGCATTTAGTTAACTTTAGTTAAGTGAAATTCAGTTGCTGACTCCAGTCTGAAACTGAAGGTTCTTCATGTAATGCAGAGAGGTGGTATATAGTATATTTACCTAAGATACTATCTGTTTTATCCTGTTGGCTCTGTTTTATAACACATCTGCTCTGTTTACTCTTCTCTCTCACAATAGTATACACATAACACACCAAAACTAACAGCCACAAACTGATTTGTCATACAACTGAATGCATGACAATTATAGGATTTGATAAAATAAAGTGAAACATCACACAATTTATAATAATCTTTTCCTGCCTCCATCAATATTAACCACATTTACAAGGCAAAGCACAATTTGAATACCTCTCTACCTTCAAAGCAAATACCACACAAAAAGTGGACACAGCTATACACAGGTCCATAATGAACCTTTTGTGTACACAGGGAGTGAAGTGGTAAAACAGGATTCGGCACTACTACAACTAAATTGTACTCTTTACATCCAATTGTTATCTTTCTAATAACCCAGCATGTATCTATTCAAATAGTGATATATTAATGATAAAATGATTATATAAATGATGATGTCATATGAATGATGCTATGATGATTTATGAAAAGACAATATTACGGCTACACCACATAAACAGCGCTAAATGTGGCTTCTGTAAAAGGACACCTTCAACTTTAAAGGTAATCTGAAAATTCACCACTACTTTTGGGGTATTGCTGAATTTTAAGTCGTGTTTGTGTCCTTATACCAACCCCTACTGATAATACGTTGTTATTGCAACTTTTCTTCTCACCACATATATGAATTCTCAAAAAACGTACAAACGCGTAAAATGTGAAACATGCAGTTTTTTTTTTATATATTTCCAAGGAATGTTTACACCTTTCAAATAAATGAAAGACTCTCTCATATCTAGAATATACTACATATATATAACCTATATAAAGTTAATGACACATCTTGGTGGGTTGGTGCGTATAAGCATACCTGTTCAACTTAGCAATTCTGTCTCCTCATCTTTTTGTTTGAAAAACAAAGCAACTACTTGGCTTTGTATAAAAAGCAAATCCCTGAGACCACCAATCAGAATCGCACATTACTGTTACGTAGAAGGAAATGACACGCGCTTTCACACAACGTGCATGAACTGGCCAATCATCGATGACGTTTGTGATTCTGAAAGTCACACAGTACACCGGGTTAGCTTGGTCACCCTACAGTTTGACGTCGTATTAAGCAATTCTTTGTCATAAGCTTATGGGCAAATACTCTTCTTTTGTTAGACATTTGGACGAAGATCGTATGTAGACGCGTTCTCTCCGTTTATCAGATTGAATGTGCTGTCTCTGAATACAGCTAACATTTACTGCTTGTGTTGTGACAGCATGTGCGGAAACCGGCAAGGTGTAAATGTTGGATCAGTTGACACTGTGTAACAAGCTGTAATTGTGTGAGGCTGTTACACATTTTGAATTTACACTTTTGTCGTGCCTTCTAGGAGAACAACACATACCTTGTTGTGCTGTAAATGCTTTGGGAAAATGTTAGGACACATAGCAAGACTTGGTCACCTTTATCACGCCCGTCAGATCTATAAGGGATTGAAGGGAAGCAATCTTTACCAGCTGCTTTCTAAAGAGACCTACCGACAGTGCTTATTTCAGACAACCTGTCCTCTCTCGGTATGTATTTTAAAGTCGGCGGCAATCCCAGCCAAAGAAATTCTCTAACAAGACAGTGGAAATGTTGTGTAATATTTGATTATGTGTTGTGTTTAACGTTGGTTGTAATTCGCCAACTAAAAGTAATACAGTACAATAATGAAAAACTTTCAGTGGAAAATATTCAGATTTGCAATATTTCTCTTTCTCCAGACGATGTCGCTGTGGCCGTTCTCAGTAAAGCCGTGGGACTTCAGCCAGCCAAACGTATCGTGGAGTCCAGAGATGCGCAAAGTTTATGACCATTATAATGCACTGTGTGAGGTGGAGACCGAGAATGGCGAGAAGAAAAGAGGGCCATGGCGGAAAATACCGAGCTACAACCGCTCTATTAAATATGCTACAGGTATGGTACATTCATATCTGGCTACTTCCGGTTGTGAAATTGAAAATAACACTTTTTAGGTTACACATGCATTCAATGAATAATTATGATCACTTACCGGACCAAACGGTGCTATTACTGAGGTCAAAAGATCTGGAAATATTGAAATGTTATTTATAATGAATGTATATATATAATGAATATGACAATTAAGTAAAATCCTGTTTCTCTTCTGTAGGGGGTGTTTACCTCAGCAAGATGATCCAGGCCAAAGCTCGACTTTTCACAAGAAACATTAAAGAGCAGGGTGCAGCCTTTGAATATGCAATGTTTATAAATAAGGAGGAGAAGACCTGTGTCTGTGTGTTTCAGGCAGGACATTTACTAGAAGGGGCACCTGGGTGAGCAAACAGTGCTTTATATTTGAACATGCTCAGAATAAATATTCAGGTTAGAGGCACCGAGAATGTTGAAGTCATGTGCTGTAGAACAGGAAGTGATGTCAGACTTCTTTCTGTGTGCCAGTTATGTACATGGTGGTGCCATAGCAACCATGATTGACACAGTGACAGGTAGTCTTGCCGGCTATCTGTCAGGACCTGTTATGACAGCCTATCTCAACATGGACTACCGCAGGTACACTAATGTTCCAGGAATTAGTAGTACTTCACCCAAAATGAAAACAACTCGCCCTCAACACATCCTATGCAAATGTTTTCTTCTTTTGCCTAAACAGAATTAGAGTTTTGTAAAATTATTTATTGGCTCTTCTTCTCTTATAATGAAAGTTAATGAGACAGAGATGTTTCATATGCTTATGTAAGAAAGCTATCTAGGGCCCAACTTAGCAAGGTTAGCATGTCTTTTTGCCTGACTCCTGGCTCACAAAGCCAGGTTTTCTGCTGTGTGCAGTTTGTGCCGAGTTTTGGGGTTCATACTTTCTACATCCAGAGTTTTAAAGAGTCTGGTCTGGAAAATGTGAAGAATAGACTGAATATGCAGGGCTGACAAAGCATGCCTCAATGCTGTAGTGCTACATTGTTTAAATCGATGGACCGGGGTGGCGCCTGGGCATTACCAAATTCTTTTTCGTTCCTGGTGAACATTAACTTCAGTAAGTGCAATAAGCTGAGAAATACCTGCTTGAGCTTTGGGTGTGTGCATACATAAAACCACCATCTGTCAGACTTCATTGGTGTCCTGAGTGCAACTCAGTTTGTTGCAGTTACATTTATAGGCAGTATTGTCCTCCTCAAATCCAAAAGTGGTCAGGTCCTGTGTTTCAGGACAAAAACTACAACTTTCTTCCACATACAAGGTGACAAGGTGGATAATAAGAATGTGAGTGCTGGACTGGCTTGAACTGATCAAGAGAACCCCTCAGGTGAGAATGCTTCGTGTCTGTTGTTGGCATAGAAGCAGCAGGAAGCTGCTGAAGACAGAAGCCAGTCTAGCACACAAGAGTTTAGATCTGCAAGTACTAGCAGATATGGCAGCCCCATTGGCTTGTGCACGTCCTAAGCACTGCACACACGCATCTTGTTTCTCTTCAGAAAGCAGAATGAAAAAACTTGAATGTTATTTAGCTCGTCCAGTTAATGGTGAATAACAGTTCCCGCCCTTTTCAGCTGATTTGATGCCATTGGCTGTTGCAGGTGATTTAGGTTAGTCAGCTTCAGCAGTTTTGGAGAAAGATAAACCCCAATGCGGTGTCAAGAGCCTGGCTTTGAGAGGGAGCTCTGATTCTCTATGATGACTTTCTCTTCTAGAAGAAAACAATCATAGTATGCTTAAAGACAGATATTTTTTTTTGTTTTGGGTGAACTACTCTGTAAACAAATAATATACTAATTGAGGAAGGCTGAAATAATACAATTGCCACCTTGTTGCTTCCACACAAATGAATTCCTGTAAAATTCTCAATATATACCATTTTTCAAAACATACCTAGCTGTCTGTAATCTTTCCTGTGGAACCCTGTTTTCCTGCACAGTCCAGTTCCTCTGGGCAGTGTGGTTTTAATCCACAGTGTTCTGGATCGAAAAGAGGGCAGAAAAACCTTTGTGACTTGCAAAGTAACCAGCAGTGATGAGTCCAAACTCCACACTGAAGCCACAGGTGGAGCACACACACACACACACACACACACACACACACACACAGAGACTTGCATATGTGCATATTACAGCATCATTTTATTAAAAAGAAAACTCACTCAGTAATTTGCTTAATTTGCTTGATCAGCTGATTTGCTCTTTGTCATTTTTTCATACATACATATATACACACCTTGTCTTTTGTGGAAATGCATAATCTAAACTGTCTTATTTTATATACTTTTTCCCCTGCTATTCTCCTTGCAGCTCTTTTTGTGTCAATAAATGTGGGTCATTTATTTGGAGCACGAAGCTAAAGGCAGCCTTGAATCCACCACAGGGCTGTGTGCGTGTGTGCATATCTATATCCACACACACACAAGTTAGAATGCAAGTGTGTGTGTGTGTGTGTGTGTGTGTTTGCAGTGACCAACTGATGTGGCTGATATTTTCTGCTGTGTGAATGAGGTCTGTGGTGATGCACACATGTAAGAGATAAAGAGTGTCCTGTCTCACGCCTTTCACCTCATGTATTCACATATAACCACCTGCCTCATTTTTATTAATATAAAAAAGTTATATTATTCTTATACAGTGTTTAGAATTTAATGAATGTTTTTAAACATACTCGTGTGCTTACCATTGGTTTCTGTAGTATTAAGGTTTGCTAAATTAATTATGTTGCATATGTTTATAAAAACAATATTATAATACAAATTGTGTTCAAGAGGATGTTTATTTTGTATAAGGTGTATAAATTGGATCAGTATTATTCTATGACAATTATGCAATGTTTTGTAAATGTAAACCTGCGTTCTTTGCCATAAATCCAACAATCTTAAATTGTGTTGCTGTGGTTTTTTTTCAACCTTTTAGACTAACATTTTAGGCCAAAGTTTTTTTATTTTTCCGAAAAAATTAGAGAAGTAATAAACATAGCTTTTATAGAACCATCCGTCAGTCTCCCTCAATATTTTAAATGTATTCCTTATTAAACAACATAAGGTTTGTATCAGTATTGTTTAACCATCATGTTTCAATGAGCAGACTTTCTATTAAAAATACTTTTCATTAAGTATTTTAAAACAGTTAGGTTGAACCCACCAAATTTTTCATATTTTAAGGAACACATCATTTTGTTAGCATTCAAAAGCCTAGCCAATGAGTCTCTGAATCGTTTCTGAAGTTCTGAAGTAAAAATTAATGTAATGTTAGCCTAGAAACACATTTTGATTACATTTATAACATCAAATTTAAAATAGTTATAAATGTAGGTTTAGGGCATTGGTAATTTAAAATGATTTATCTCACAATCATATAATGTACTTTGTTTGAAGGAACAAATGCTGTTTACTGATTAGATTTTACTGATAATGACAAGTATAATTTTCCATTCATCATGTTCTACCTAGTAACTAGTAACATGTTCGCCTGTAAATATGCTGCTCTGGAACTATTCTGAGAATTAAAACCTGATTTTGCTAGAAACGTAATGTTCCAGGAAACAAAACCTGCTACTGTACCTCTGATATTCAAGCCCACAGAAGTAACAGGGCCACCAATCACAGAAGACCTATTACCAGTCATCAGTTTTTAAACTCTGGCTCAGGATCATTGCTAAATTCTTATGGAGCTTGTAACACTATATACATTTAAAATACTACCCGTCACACTGCCATCTTGCCAGGTACCGGAGTTTAAATGGAACAGCCTCATTTGTTGTAGTTACATTACATGTCTTGGCCAACTGATAATACGCCTCAAAATCAAAAGAGAAAAACTATTAATAGAGCATTAAAACAAGAAAAGAGCCAGAGGCAGCAAATATAGGATGTTGTTTGTTAATAATAGCTGTTAACATACATCAGATGAGTGATTTGTGATAAGATCTCATCATTCTCATAACATTCCAGATACATTTGCACACCCAGAATTGAATTACAAATGCAATAATTTGTGTTTAACAGAGTTTATGGATTTTTTCTGCCTTGAACTGTTTATTTTTCTCACATCCTCTCTCTCCCCCTCCTTCTCTTCCTCTTTCTATCTGTGTCAACAGGTTATTTATTTGGAGCATGAGGCTAAAAACAGGCCAGAATCCACCACAGGGCTGTGTGCATGTGTGCATATCTGTGTGTGTCTTCAGTGACCAACTGATGTAGCTGATATTTCCCTCCGCTTTGCATGAGATGCACATTTGATAAACAGAATTGTGGTTCCACTTATTTAAACATGTATAACTGACTGTTTTTAATGTAGTTGGTGTTCTAAGTTATTATAATAAGTGTTATATATAATAATAACATGTCATCATAATAGACACAGAAAACAATGTAAACAGCAGACAGGTCTCACAGTTACTTTTCAAAGGTACACAGACACCTACAGCCACTCTGCTGGCCAGCTATCCTACCTCTGTAAGGTTTATTTATGTCTGTTTGACTCTATATCTTGAACAGACCGACCTTGTTGATTTGAATGTAGTAACTCATATTTGTGCTCCTGTGTCGAAACTTATGACAATAATTTGTCATGCTGTCAAGTAGTTCTGGTCTAGTTGATCATTTGGTTGTCTTGTCCACCACATTGTTTTAGGTATAAAAACAATATTATTGTGAAATACAATTCATGTTTCCTGCCACACTTCAGATTTCACTAAATTAATTAAACTAGATTTTTGATTAGTTTTTTAAATTAATCAAAGTTCAGATTAACATACAATCAGAATCAAAATATATTGTATTGTACCCCTCGTTATTTTTATCTATGAAAAAACAAACAAACAAAATGCTTGTTAAAATGTTTTGCTAATAACTATTTGTAAGGTGTTTTTAGCAAAGCAATAAAGTGTTTTATTTTTTCACACGCAATATCGCTTTTGTCCAGAAGATGACGGTGTGGTCGCCCTACACTCGGACCTATAATAAATCAACCCAACTCATCGTACAGAGATGTTAATAGTCATTATAATGTACTGTGTGGACTTGTACCTCAGCTGATGCAGGCCAACGCTTGACTTTATACAAGAACTATTAAATAGCAGGGCATAGCATTTGAATATACTGCATTTGTTTCAAGCAGGGTCAGACATTTACTAGAAGGGCCACCTGTGTAAACAAATGTTTCATACACATAATATGAAAAAGAGACAATCAAAATGTTTCAAATATTAGACTTTAGCACTTTGAGGGCTTGAGATGAGCATATAGAATTATGAATGCCACAGTTTCAAGACAATGAACCATACATCTAATTTCTAAAAGACGGGGGAGTCCCATTCCATGTCTTATAACAGGAAGTGATGTCAGACTGTTTTCCTGTGTTTCAGTTATGTACATGAGGTGCCATAGTAACTATGATTGACACATGCCAGTCACAATTGTTAGCTATGTGTAGGTAATTATGACTGCCAAACTATTATTATTAACCACCTCATAGAAAACGTAAAAACGCTCAAAAATAATAATTTTTGTAATAATCTGAATGGTTGTGGAGATTGTTTTCCTGTACTGTTCAATGCTGTCCTGTATAGTCCTGTACAATGCTTCAGATCAAATAGACGGCAGATAAACCTTCATCAGGGTGTCCTGAGCTCACATTGAAATCACAGGTAGAGTTCACACACACACACACACACACACACACACACAGTATTCCCAATATCCCTACACAGTTTTGCAGAAATGCATCACAAATGCTATAATGTGTGTTAAAGTTTATGGACTTTTTCTGCCTTTAACTTTATTTTTTTCACATTCTCTTTCTCCCCCTCTTTCTCTTCCTGCAGTTCTATCTGTGTCAACTGGTTATTTATTTGGAGCATGAGGCTAAAAGCAGACCAGAATCCACCACAGGGCTGTGTGCATGTGTGCATATCTTTTTACTCATAGTCGAAAGCAGGTGTGCGTGTTCAGTGACCAACTGATGTAGCTGATAATTGCTTCCGCTCTGCATAAAATGCACATATGTAAGAGATAAACAGAATCCACTTATTTACTCGTATAAAACCAACTGCCTCCTGTTTTATATTATAGTTGGTGTGCTAAGCGATTTTACCCCACTATATACACAGTGATGGGAATCCTAAGTTTTCACAACTGTCTCTTTAACAGTCCTGGGCTCTGATATCAGCTAACATGTTTATAAAGGGCAGGATTTTGGATAAAAAAAAACCTTTGCAGTACAATAATCAGTACCAAAGTTTCTGCAGTATTAAAATTATTGCTTCAAAAATCTGCCATTGGGCTGATCGATGCATCTTTATGCATCTACACTGATGGGTATATGAGGGCTGGGGCACACCATTACAGACCTGTCTGGCATGATGAGATTGTTTTCTGTGTTGTCACCTCCTGTTGATGTGTTCTGATGCTGTGAACTTCCCAAGCAAGTAGGCAAACATCTACTATATTCATATATTATGTGTGTGCAAAAATATATTTGGTTCCACTTTGCTGCATATTCCAGTAAAGACAACTGACTGACACCACATTGTTACCGTAATGACATACACATTGTCCACATCAGAAGAGTGTACATTCATATGTAGAGACATTGAACTCAGCATGTCTGTGTAAATACTGTCATATGGTGGTAACTGTCATCATATCAACCAAGCTTTATAACCTCTGGAGCATCAAGGGCTATACATACATTTCATTTACATTTATGCATTTGGCAGACACTTTTATCCAAAGCAACTTACAGTACATTCAAGTTATACATTTTTACACAAGAGTACATGTGCTCCCTGGGAATCGAACCCACAACCTTTGTGCTCCTAACACAATGCTCTACAAACTGAGCTACATATATACATATATACATATCCTGTAGTTTTATATGCCCTGGAATCAGTATACGTGAATCTTCAGCAAATTAGTAGTTCATTCTCTCCATTCTCAGAAAGTGAAAGCTATGTATGTAGGACACAGTCCAGTGGTGTGTGTTTGTGGGGGGTGGGCTTTTCATGATGGCTTCTGTGGAAACGAAGCAAAGCGAAGCTCTGGGGAGATTTTTTTTCCAGCCGTGGCGTTAAGTTAAACCTCTGTTGCTTTAAAACCACTGTTGCTTTTTCATATTTATTTACAGTCAATTACAACCAATAAATTAATTTACTAACAAAAAATACACTATTTCTGCATATATTTATTTGTTAATGTTTGTAACATACGAAATGTTGTGGTCCAAATGAAAACCTTTTCTGTTTATTCCGTCTTAAACATTCTGTTTTATGACATATTTTAATATGAATAAAGTAAAATAAACCATTTTGTAATAAAACATAAGGACATAAAATGAAAACAAAAACGCTTTAGTAAAAGTTCATACAAGTAAAAAGATCAGGGCTTGAGTGAAAGCCACAAATATTTTTTTGTTGATTTTTTTGACTAAATACATTTATTGTGATGTGGTACATTAGTGACACGCTGACAGTCGCCTCATGTTATCCAGTGAAGAACTCACATTACATAACACGCCACTGAAATATTATTGGCCTGCCAACCTACTGTCCCCAAGCAACTCCGTTCCCGGTTTAATTTTTACCACGTTAAATACCTCACGGAATTTATAGTTACATTAGTTTATTAGTTTAAACTATTAGTTTTTTAGCCTACTTTATTTTTTGTTGTAATTACACAGCTATCAGCAAACATATATTTTCATATTCAGTAATTATATATAAGATAATTATATACTGTATATAAAGGTAATACATTTTTGCACTACCCCGGACTCTCCCGGTATAATCATTACTCTCGCGCTTTCCCGCTTCTATTACATAATGATTGATGACATAACACTGTACTGGCTCGGGACAGCTCCAGCGCAGCGCGCGCGCCCGAGGCCACTTGTCAATGTTTCCAACAAGTGCACGTTTTTGTCTGTCTCTCTCCGTGACCGGTCAACGAGTTTTGTTTCCCTTTGAAATGACAGCAACTCGTTGTGGTTGCATTCAAGGGATTGCAGAAGTGAAGCGGACGAGCGCATAGACAAACTTTATTTGTTTATTGACCAAACGCGCCAACTTTAAAGGAATTAATGAAAAGATGGCGATGCACTTGTTGAAACGTCTGCGTCGTCCCAGTCGTTAAACTCAGTTGTTTTAATTCTTTATTTTTATAGAAGTTTAGTTACTTGTTATGTTATTGCTAAAATAAACACAGCAACAGCCATAAAAAGTAGGTCGTGTGTTAGCGCAGATTTTTGGCCGGAAAGTAATGGAAAATGACGAACCCGAATCACCGGACGCGAGCCATGCCACCACTCTGAGCAGACGAGGTAAGGGTGTCATTCATTACCCATCACATACCTCAATGTTGCATTAGTGGAAAATGTCAGTGTGTGTTGTGTGTGTGTGTGTGCGTGTGTGTGTGTGTGTGTGTGTGTGTCTGTGTGTGTGTGTGTGAGAGAGAGAGAGAGAGAGAGAGAGAGAGAAAGTTTCAGTGACTATAGAGAAAATGAAACATGGAACAGACCTGCACACATACAGTGATAGATATGTGAGCAGTGGCACCCTAAAAATACACCCCTAATGTGACACAAGTGCCTGTGTGTGCCAGCACTTCCAGCACTGCCAACACTAGTGCCGTGAGAGATAGAAACCTCCAGCTCTCATGACTTCTTCCTCCAAAAACTCATTAAATACTTTTATTTATTTATTTTTTACTTTGAATGATTTTCTTCAGAACTTTAACTTTAAACCTAATAGTCTAAATGTTGTACCTATGTGTAAGTGGAAGTGTATAGGTGCTGTAACTGGTAACTATTCTTTGAAGATAACCACCATTTTGGTATCTCTTTTTTGCAGTCAAATTATTCTGGCATAACAAATACCATGTAGTCTCTCAGTAGTAAAATGCATGTATAATAATATATATATGGAGATAGTAGTATACTTTAGTTACTAAAACCAAAAGCCCTTAAAGGGATGTCTTATTAGAATCGGTCCTGTTTTGGTGAGTATTGTTTTAATTAGAAACTGGTGTATTGGGTTATCTGAAGTTGAACCTTTGACTTAACTATTTCGAAATTCTCTTGCAGAGATCAGTTTGTTCAGTGACCGTATTCTGTGTACACTGAAAGTTAATGCAGCAGTAACTATGGTAGGGTGTTAATCATTAACCGTTTAAATGTATTACGAATTCAGGAAACAGTTGGTGTGTATCCACGGATGTGATATTGGTTGAAATGGATATGTATTTTCTTCAATTTTATTTAAATTACACAAAATTGTTTAAAGTAATATTAGCAGTTTTAGTTACTTTTGTCATTACGTTTAATTGTATTATTCAGAGCATTATTATATGCATTATTCCATATACTAAATAGTGTAAATAGGCACACGTCCTGATATAATGTATTTTGCAACATTTGTAATATCAGCATTTGTAACACATTACAGAATTTGTAACACACAGCTTCAAACATTTTAACATAAAAACATTTTTGTATCATGAAAATAGTGCATGAGCTTTCTCCATGTTCATGAGTCCAAAGACTGCCAGTTCCCTCTGATCCACCACCAGCAGTGTGCATTCAAGTGCTGACAATCTATGTCTGTTAAATAATGTGTATCACCACCTAGACAATGAATCACTTTCAATGTCTGTTTGTGAGATCACATTCTAAACCTTTGCTTTTTGTCAAAGTTTTTGACACATTCTGTGTTAACTTTGTAATTTAAAATGGGAGGGAGATTAATGAAAATAACAAAAAGTTCCTAACCCAGTATAACAGAAAATGCTGCATCATATGTTCTCAACTCTTAGTTTCTAAATTCTGCTAAGTTATATTAATGTGAACATTCTTTAATTGCTGCCTAGTGAATTCATTTTGCTGTTTATAATATTTGTATTATCTGTCTTGACATTGACACACAGGATACATGTAACCTCAGTGTGTAGAACAAAAAAACATGTGCTTTACGATGCCATAGAAGAAAGAGTTATGACTGGATGGTTCCATAAAGGATCTTTAAAATCTGTAGAACATTTCTGTTTCACAAAAGGCTCTTTTTAAAGAACAAAGGTTCTTGTGTGAACTGTATGGTTGTTTTATGTAATTATTAAATGTTCCTGATGTTACACTATAGCTTCCTCATTAGTGTGCTAATTGTTCTTTAACTAAGGTAAAGCTTTTCTGAGTTCTTTACAAGTTATGATACATCAGTTACATTTGTGACATGCTGTCAATTACCACATAATATAATTATGAACATAATATAATTATGAACAGAAGTTTATGGAGCAAAATAGTGAGACATACACTAAACATACACTAATAGAATTGCATACCATTTTTGTCTGTGCAAATGTGTATAAAATCTTCAGCTTTTGTCATGTATAGCCAATAAACACACTGACAGTAAGAGAACTGTTTATTTAAGGACAACTTAACTGAATCTCTAATGTATAAACAGAGGTTCATCAACCTAGAATGTTAGCATCCCACTTCTAAATGGACAATGTAGACAATTTAAATTCTTATGTTAGTGCTTTAAACCCTATAAAATATATATTTTCCCCATAGATTTGCATTGTAAGTGCAATACTGTACACAGCATTACTGTACACTGTACAAACTGAGTGTTAAGTTAAACAATGGTCAGACATATTACTTGTTGATTTAATGATTGCTGAGTCTGTTGAGACAAAACACAAAGCAAAACACAACAAGAAGAATTCATGAGAATGTATGTGTGTAACCATTATTACTAAGGATGTTAATGGTACATTTTTCTACACAATTCTATACAATTCCACAATTTTCCACCCCTGAATGCAAAACAAAACCATTCATACTTGTTTGATGTCTACCTCTCAGATGTCTCTTTGATACTAACCTTTGATAATGTGCTAACCCAGACTCATAATGTTCTCTCACATATTTCTGTTTATCTCAGTTTCTGTTGTTCTGTCTCTTTCTCACCCTCACATCACCCTGCCAGAAATAAATCCATGCATGGCAATAACAGGCATAATCAGGATTAAATGAGGGATTAGTGTTTAGTGAGTGTCTTTGGCTTCCTGATCTATTTCCAGAGCTGATTTGCTAATTTGAGATCCAGGAGCTTAGCTCCACTGTCCCACTGCACAGATTTCCTTGTTTCCACACACACACACAAACCTCTTATAACCTCTTATCACACACACTGCAACACTGTGTAGTTGTTTCTTCTCAAGCAAACATGTGAGTACAGTGTTTGGTGAGACAACGTGTGACATTTGGTTTGACAAAACAAATGGGGAAATTAAACAGGTGGGAGTGAGAAAGAAAGCTGAGGAAGACAATTAAAAGATGGGTGAGAGACAGAGAAACCACAAAAGAATGAAACGCTCAATGACAATATGGAATGTGTCATGAATCTACATATAGGAGCTACAAACATCTTCACTCAAGTGATAATGTTGGTGGTTGCCTGGTGAAAACCAAATCTACCTTTGAAGAAACCAGAGCTGTGCTGTTTCTCTCGTTTACAGTTTTACATTTACAGTACATTCAAATCACACACACTACAAAGCACTTTGTAGCAGCTAGCATCCTGAGATGGAAGGTCGGTTATTGGTTAAACAAGTTGGTTTTGACTAGTGAGTTGATATATTTAATAATCATAGTTTATATATAATCATAGTTTATCATAGCAGGTAATAAAAGGAGACAACTGCCAGCTTTCAGGCACTTATCACCCTGCAGCTGTGTACTGAATACCCCCTAAAGCTAAGCAGGGCTGAGTATGGACTATACCTGGATGAGAGGCCTCCTAATAGAACTATGGTTGCTGTTGTGGCATTCACACAGGATGTGTGTTTGACAATCTGTCTGTATTGATCTATGCACTATGACTGTTGTTGTATTATCTAGGTGGATGTTGCACTTCTTTTAGGACTGACAAAGGCTTCATGATGGCCTCTTTAATTATGAGTTATTGTATAGGAACATTGCTTTCAGTAAACGCTCAGATCTGGGCAGATTAACAGTTGATCCAGTTTTTTACATTTCCACTCAGTGTATAGTATATAATACATATACAATTTAAATTACATCCTTGTTTGAAATGTTCTTCTGTGTTCATAGTTTAAAAAGCTGGACAAGCTTCTATGTATTTTTTATTCTGAAGAAAGGACTAGCTGCTAAAAGAGGTACTGCAATAATTAAATCATCTGGTTTAAAGATAGCTGGTTTATCCAAAGGTTATGTAGGTGTATCAGTGCAACAGTTAAATACTAAAGCATTCAAATAAACTGCTGTTTTTTTAAGTTTGCATGCAATCAAGACTGAGAAGTTTATGTTAGGCACTTATGACAGAGATCCAAATGTCCATTTGTTCTGTCAATGTATGTAAATACATTAACCAAAGGATTTACTGTGTATGTTTAAGCGGGCAGAGGTTTTAAAGACAAAGTGCAGGTAATTTAATTTTTATGATTTTATATGGAGTGAGTGTTAATTATTTTTGTCATTAACAGATATGTAATTGCCTTTACTGAAGCTGTGTTTAGAAAGTCTTCCTCTCTGTCCTCCTCAGGTCCTGGAATAGCTCTATACTCAAATAACTGTGCTAGTTGGCCAAACTGCAGTGCTAAGTAGAGTAATCAGGGCTTGACTGTGTTATCCCACTACATTTAGATCTGTTACCGTGATCCCTTAAATCAGTCTAATAACTAGGTAGCACACAGAGCACTGAAAAAACTCAAAAACACATGTAACCTTTTCTCACCTTTTACGATTTAACACAGTTTCCAGCTAAATTTGAAAATCAACAGAACGGGGCATTGCATTAGCCAATTAACTGCACTGGTCATTTGTTTGCACTATTAAGCAAAGGGGGATAGAGTTGCGAAATGTGTTGCTTTGAGAGCTTTTGTTTCCGAGTACGTCTGCAAGTCGCTACGCACCTATTTGTGTGTGTTCCGCTACATAAGCAAAAGTGACTTTTTTGTGAAGCCACAAAGCCCTTCAAAGAGGGAGAGAGTGAGAGAGAGACAGATGGAGGGAGAGACAGACAGAGAAAATGAGAAAGTACGAGGCCAAATGTTCTTCCCAGAGATTGTTATCTTACCTGCCCTGTGTCTTCAGACAGACACGCTTCTAAAAATACCTGTCGGAAACGACCAACACAGCATCAAATCTGAACTTTCTTAAAGTGTGGTCAAACGTCAGACAACGGAGATTGGTGGCTGTGCTTGTGTGTGGGCTGTGAGATGGGTTGGGTAGGGGGGGTTTTCATCATTGAAGTGTGAATTATCATATGTTTGTACTTTAAAGGCCAAAAGAGCAAGTATGCATGTGTTGGTGTCTACATATAGTTGTGTATATATATATATATATATATATATAGGTTGTGTGTTGTTTACTATGTGTAGGTGTGTGAATAAGAACTAACCATTGTTTCTTATTACTCTTTAGGGACTCCAGGGCCCAAGAAAACCCATTTGAGTAAGTATGTAATGAACCATTTATCACTCACATGCATACAGGCCATGGACAATTAATCTATTTACTCTATAAAGCTCTGTGTGTTTGTGATTGTGCTGTATTTAAAATAAAGCACAATTACTTGTTTCATGGTGTGTGTTTGCATGCTTTAAAAAGTGGCGGGTTTTAACCCTCTGCATCTTGTTGTTTTTGCTTATCAGAAAACCTCTGTATTGTGGTCGGGGGGACATGTATCAGTGTAGCAAAGTGGTACATAATTACACCTGCAAAACACACACATATTGCAGCTGTATCCACATATATTTTTACTGCAGCCACAAAAGCTGTATGTTATATGTGAACAAAACAATAGGTGTTTGTTCACACACACACACACACACACACACACACACACACACACACACACACACACACACACACACACACACACACACACACACACACACACACACACACA
>JBAJNP010002577.1:21672-46917 GCA_036877545.1 Yasuhikotakia modesta
CACACACACACACACACACACACACACACACACACACACATACACACACACACACACAGGTGTGCACAGATGGGCGCATTCCATCTGAATCAAGATAACATCTGAAAGTATTTTTGTATAAAGGTGCTGTTTAAAAGTCTTTATATCTTAAATGCTTTTGCATTTGGATACACCCATGTCTCTCTCTCTCTTTTTCTCTCTTTCTCTGTTTATCTCGCTGCCTCTCTCTATCTCTCCCCTCAAATGTAATTGTTTAGTGTAATTTAATACAAGCTTTTGGTCAAAATTCGAACTCCCATGTTTTTCATCAAAGTTTGTATATAAATTATTTACTGTGTCAGCAACAGAAGACAATACTTTATTATATGTAGTACATGAGTTTGTGTGCTTAGTTTACTAGAGTGTGACTTAAGGTGGATTATAAAACACCAAGTGTAATTGGACCATAATTCATAATTACGAGCAATAACAAGACTGCCGTATGCTGTGGCTTCAATATCACATGACAGTCTTAACCAAGTTGTTTACTCCAGTACACAGTCTCCCACCTGTCAGACCACCATCACATCCTCTCTGTACATCACTGCTTCATTAAAAAAATAGCTTAAAGAAAAGTCTAGAAAGAAAAGCTAGTTTACTAGTTCAGAGGCTGTACTGTAATGTATGTCTGATTAAACAGCCCTCATCATAAAGAACCAAGAATCTAACTGAATGCATTTACATTCAGTTATAAAGCAGATATACTTATGAAAAACAATTTAATTAATATGAATAAAACCTAAAATAATACAAATGTCACTAATTTACTCAAGATCAGCTGCACGTGGAGCATAGCGAACAAGTAATTAAGTAAAAATACAAGGGGAGATGAACTGCTTATTGCTGAAAGAGAAAGAGAAAGTAGAGTCCACCTATAGACGGACTAAGAAACAACACACAAAGTTCCTGAGAAGTGAGAGAGAGAAAGAGAGAGAGAGAGAGAGAGAGAGAGAGGTGTACCTGACTACAGTTTGTTAACATTAAAGGGACAGGCCCTCTCCCCCTTTGTCACTCTGTGATAGAACACACACAAATGTTCTCTCTCTCTGTCACTCATCGATAGAAAACCACCTAACCGTGCTGTCATCACCCACACGCCGACAGTATCATCTAAGAGGTCTGACAGTTTTAGACCAAACTGTCAACCATATTAAGTGATTTATACGTGAACCTTCAGACAAGACAGACAGCAGTTGATAAATGCTGCGAAGATGATGCGAGGTAGGCATTTATGTTTTGTATCTATGAGCGTGGCCTAGGAAGTATTCATATCAGTCTGTATTTGTATGTGGTTGTGTGACAAATGCTTGTTTACATCCCATTCAACCTGAAGTCTGTGCAAGCAGTTGTTTTGAGTTTCATGGTGCATTTTACATCGAAAAGGGAAACTAAGACAGACAGAAACAATGACTTTTTAGAGTTTTGTTCCCACTGCATAGTTTCTGTTTGATAGCAGCCGTGTTAGCCACCATTTTAGCTTGTCGCTGAGATGTCCAAGACTTTGGGTAAGAGATGGCTAATCCACAACAGGGGTATCTTTTAGGATGAGATGGGATGATGTTTGGATATGCAGGGTTTGTAGTAACAGAAAGTGTGCTAATACCTAATATAATATGAGGTTAGAATTCTGGGGCTGAATTTCAGACATGTCACAACTCAGAATCCTATCTCATCTGTTTATCAAACATGGTGAATTTAATTAGCAATCCATTAGGAACAGATCTTAACTTAGTTCTCAGTTCCCTAAATTACATTTACATTTTTAAAACGTCTTAAATCTTCCCTGTATAACCTAAATTTAAAAAGAATGGGATAACAAAGCACATAATAACAAAACCAGAGCAGGTGTAAAGCTTTCATGTGTTGTTTTATATCTGAAAAGTTACTAAAAAAAGTTTGACTGATCCAATGATTAAATGATCAAAGTTAGTGGTGATTTTCCACAAAGTTACCGTTTTATTTACCTTTATTTATTAAGTTATAAAAATTAATTATGCAGCTAATCTATTCTTAATTTTGTCTTTTCAAGTTATTGTTGTTTATTTTAGTTATTGTTCTTGATTTTAGTTTTAATGGCTTTGGCAGTAGCTTGTAGACTCAAAGCATCAGTAGTTTGTGTGGAGAAGTGCCGTGTGGGTGTGTGACTCTACACTTTCTGTTGAGTTTAGTAATAGAGATTTTCGCACCATCATAAAATATGGCACACAATATGCCTCTGAGCAAAATGACTTTATGCAAAATCATTGTTTTAAAGACTCAACAATTGACAGTTAATCTAAATATAGTAGGCAGTCAGGTGTTAAACAGGGTTTAGAAAATCTGCCAACTTAATAGTGCACTTTGCCTAAACCTAACTGAAGTATTGTCAGTTAGCCACAGTATTGTCTAATGGCCAGATCAATAAGTTGATTATTAGTTTATCTTGTTTTTTGTGGCTGTCATGATCAGAACCACAGCTGTAGATATGATGAAGAGAGCACAGATAAAAGTGCATCACATGCAAGATTAGCTCATTAATTGAACAAACTCTGCAAGATCACTCTCAGAATCCCTCAATACAACATTTTCAGTTCCTGAAACAGGGTGTTTTTCCACAAATCCTACAAAATAGAAAACAACAAAATGATTTAACTAAAAAGTTAAAGATGATCTGATTAATCTATTTTTGTTACTCTGAAACCCAGAGCCAAATGTGAGGACCCCAATGATCATCAGATGGCATTGGCATGGCATGTTTGTGCAGCTTGTGGTCATGAACATTGTTTAGTAATGACTCTTAATCAGACATTTTTGTACTGTCCCCTAAAACTGAATTTTCCATAGCAGCCAACTTCACATATGTGGTTAAATATCTGCTTGTTTGATTGCTACAGTTGAAGCAGAACTTGCTGAGGTCGGCTGTGCTTGTCTATCTTATCTTGCATTATCTGATGCAGGGTTTCACTGAAGCCTTCGCTGTAGACCCGAAGACTCTCTTTTAATAAATTACTCAATGACACTGTGAGAAGAGTTCAGGTTTCAGCCATACCTGAGTATTTTGTAACCTTGCCTTTTGTATTGATTGCTATGAACAATTAATTTTCTGTTGTGTGCGTGTTTATGTGTGTATGCGTTTCGCTCTCTTTGCTGATTTATAAATAGGTAAAACTTAAACAAATCTTCTTAAACATGCTTAACATCTGTTCTCACTAGTTACATAGTTTAAAAATAACTGGTGATAAAGGTGTTTTTAAGGAACAGGTTTGGGTATAAATTTTAATAATTACAATTAGCATGTGTTTCTCATATCAATCAAATATCCTTACAACTGTATGCTAAATTCCACATGGGTAAAAATGGATGGCTTGCACCCCTTTCGTTTATTCCTAAAAATAATCTATACTATCGACTTTAATGCCCCCCAACCTCCTCACCCTAGTGACATAATATTACACTTTAAATGCCTATATTGCTGTAGCACAACTGATAGTGTTAGGTTAAGCAGGCAAGGGTTTTGGGTTCAATTCCCAGGGAACGTGCATATAAAATTTTAAACTTTTGTTTCTTGAATGGCCTGATTGCACCAAAATTAAGTTGTATTCGCGTCTGCCAAATACCTGTGAAAGAAGCCAAGCTTTGGACCACACGTTCAACAAGAGCATAAATCAGCAGGAAGACCTTCTGTGAAAGCTGCTCTGATGTTCATCAGATAAGCGGAACAGTAAAGAAAATTTGTGGACTTTTACAGACTTTTAGTTTCTATACACATTTTAAGAAACCATACACAGGGATACATTTTGCACTGTTGCACTAGATTGTAACTGCACACACACACTTTCTGAACACACTGCCAATGAACGCTTCACCAGCTGCTCGACTGTTCTACTCTGTGGTCAGCCGTTCAGTCCCTGTGTGTGAGTGTGTGTAGATATGCACGCGCATGTGTGTGTATGTGCACAGGTGTGCGTGCAGAGTTTTTGTTTGATGCTATTTTCCGTCACCTATGTTTTAGCTGTTGTTTCCCTCCTTTGTTAACAAGTTGTTAACATCATTCTACATTCTATTTTGAGTGTTGACATGTTTTGTTAAAAAACAAAAGTCCAAACTTATCCATTTTGGGTAGATCTAATACTTATGAAACTGGATGTTTTGAAAGATGAAACTCATAAGTTTTTTCAACACAGTGATAAGTGAGTGTTTCTTTATATGTGTTGTGACACATAATTTATGTGTGTGGGGGGTTTCACCTCATTTTTCACTTTTGTTCTTAAAAGTTTTTAAATCTTCAAAGACATTGAAATCATGACTTATACCTTCATCCTCTAAACCCTTAAAAAATCAAAGAAAGTTTATTCATTAGCTCACAAAGATTTTCCATTCAAAATTATTTTATTATCCAGTGCCTGTTGTTTTATATTTTCTGTCTTCATCTGTACGATTAAAATAGACAAAGAGAAAAAAATGTTTGTATGACAGACACAAAATGTTTAGCTTATATCTCTTATAGATAGCTATAGTCCTGGCTGTTTTACCTGTGGCTGAAAATTCTCTGAGAAATTTTAAATAAAACTTACAAATTATTTGATAAATCATTCCAGTTTTATTTCAGTGACTTTTTTTTGTAGAAATAATTTTGCTGGAATCATGCTGCAAAAATTTTGCCATATCAATATTCCTTTTATAAATATAATAGATTTTAACTTAATATATTAAACGTTTGCTTAACAAACAGAAGTACAAATAATTTCTAAAATATATTATTATGTTTTTATTAATTTGCAATATGCAATATTTTAGGTAAATACCTCACTTAATTTGAGATGTCATTTAATTTAATTTTGATAAATTTTTCTTGACATGATAATAAGATAACCATGGGCCATTACTAGTGCAAAACAAACCAATTTAAATAGTGATGCTTAAATGGTTATTTAAACACTATTTACCTGCATATTACAATACTTTCATATTATCATCAGATATTTAACATTAATCACATGTATCAGTTAATATTAGGATCTTGTACGTTTCATCAATGTATCTCATCTCTTGTGTCAGTGTGTTGCCTCTTTGAAAGTTGTCTTGATGTTTTTTCAGGCTTTCTCTAGTTTGTTGGTTCTCTGGGTTTGTCTCTTTTTTGTCCTGTCACAGCAGTCGTGTTCATCTTGAGGATTTCCGTTCGTGGAACTTTGAGGTTTTTTGCTAGTTTACAAGGTTTCAAGAGTTTCAAGCACCGAATCCAAACACTGGGGTGCTTGTAAACATGGATGCTTGTAAAAAGGCAGTGTATCAATGACACAATTTGTTTTGAATCCAAAACACTTTGGATTGTCTTTTTTGCATAAATATTATGTCTCATGATTTTTCTTTTTTTTTCAAATGTGTTAACCTGTTTGTAACAGCATTTGTGGTAAAAAAAACACAACTGTAAAAATACAAAACAAAATGCTAATACGAATTGTTCACTATAAAGCCTCCGCAGCTAGTTAATAACAGCTAGTAAAAAAAGTTTTGCAACTTTCATTCTATTTGTTTTTTCATTGTCTTTATCATTTGTGTAAAGACAGTAGGACAGAGATTGTGTTAGTTAAAAGTGTTCAATCATGTTGGTTTTAAATGCTTTCTTGACTTGAGACGAATATCATTCAAACACATATTTTAAAACAAATGACAAACTTTAAAAAAGTATACATAATCACAATTAAAAGTTTTAGAGAGCTTGTATATCTCACATTATTTTGGCATAATTTTAAAACTGGTGGAAGGGCCATTTTGGGTCATTTTTGCGTTATAAGACCTAAATACTAAAGGCACAGTATAGTTTTATGTAACATCAAAGATAATAATTTACAATATATCACAGCTTACTAACAGTCAGTCAACAATATATAGGTAAGATGGTATCTTCAGTTTTGGAAACCTGTGTGGAGATGCTACCACACACACACAGCTGGAAACCTTTATTACTCATTGTGCAAAATTGGCTAAATTTTGACAAACAACTTTATAAACCATTGTTTTATTACAACAATATTTAAATGGATAAATCAATGTTTCATGCTAATCTACAGCTGTGGTAACTGTTTTCTATCTTCTAGAGTTGTTCATTTTTAGCCAAATGACATGAGATTGTCAGACTCATATAATATGGCTTTAGGAGGTCTACAGACCTCTCATAGCACATATACAATACGTTTTATTTTTTTTTGTTTGTTGTATATTTCTTCACAATTTCTGCACTTAATAAATGTGGACATTTCTGTTAGTGTCAGCATGTGGTTAAAATAGCAGTAAGATAGCAGTGGAAAGAGAGAAATTTTGCTCTTTATCAGCATGTGGTTTTAGATGAGACAGTAAGAGTTGGAGAAAGGTTTTTGTTACACATTTACACAACTTTGAGACGTACCTTTCTTCAATTCAAACAGCTCTTGCACAACCAATGCAAGGAGTTTCCTTTTGTGCCCCAAATCAAAAACACCTCACATTTGACACAGTGACATAAACACACTGACACAGAAACACACAAACACACACTTGGTCCTACTACTGCAGACACACCTAACATGGTTAAATAACTTTAAAATAAGATGTTTATCATAAAGACACATCACAAATAAGTATTCGAGTTCTGCTATTTTCTGTATTGTCATTTGTGATTTTGAGGAATGTTTGTGTGAGGGAACATGGACAGCCTCACGGTGAACCACACTTGCTGTCTGCAGAGGGTCCCGTGACATAACCGAACGAAAATAGAAACTAGGCTTGGTGCTTACAAGTTATGAAGGAGAATTTATTCCTCAAGATGCATGCAGGGATGTATTTAATGGACCGGTGTATTAAATTAACATTTCCACCAAAGCTCCTTTGGGAGATGCTGAGGCTAGGAGACAAGAGGAAGAGAATGTGAGGAGGCGGGGTGGACGTTCCTGGCAGTACACACACAGATGAAAGAGCGTATTACTGGCAGTCGCATCCTTTGTGAGCGAGATAGAGAGAGGGAATGAAAGAGCAAGATAATGCATGAAAGTAGGAAAGTCAGAGTGAAAGAGAAGCCAGTAAACCACTTAAAAAGAGTCTGAGGTTGACACCTTCACGTCCATCTCGTCACGCTCAGATATTCCCCCACTCTCACTCTGTCTTTGTGAATCTCCCTCTTTTTCATGAGATGTTATTTGATTTTTCTCAACGTTGTTGTTTTGGCGTCTGATTCACCCACTGTCGTGTCTTTGAAGGTCTGGGTGGGAAAAAAATCATCAAAAGAAGTTAAATTCTTAACACGAGAAGGTCAGGCAGATTCAGACACATTTTCTCAGGCCACATTTTGTTCAGAAATTTTAATATGATAATTTCACTGTAACCAGACTTTGAAAGAACCATAACTGACTTGTTTTGCCCATCCACACTACCGTTAACCACACCACGGTAGTATTTATGTTCATAATGTCACTGAGGTTAAAGCTTGTTTGAAATTAAACTTGTTGGTTACTTAATCTACTAATCATTGCATATGTTATAGTCAAGCTGACATTTCCTGTGAAATCTGCCCATCAGCTCGAATTATTAATTAATTTAAGTGTAGGGTAAGGAGACAGTTTTTACCAGTGATCTATTATGTACTATAACTATGTATTGTTTTTTTTGTTTTTTTTACCAAAATGGATACAAATTGCAGCTTTAAAAATTATCCACATTTGGCACATTTGGCTTGTTGACAACCTGCAGATAACCCAGGGTTAATCCAGAGATCAGGTTTTTGAATATGTTCGTTTACACAGTGACTTACTCCCACCTGTATGTGTGTGTGATGTGGCAGGTCTTATGTTCCTTGGTACTGGACGATGCAACCATATCACTTAGCCACACACGTATTGCGGGATTTCAAAAAATAACCTGGTTAGTTTTACTGTAATTTTGTCTGAAACACACACAAACATACACAGCCTGAAAACTTGCAAACTTAGCAATAAATACCATATGTATATGACTATGAAGTATAAATGTACACAGACACAGTCCTTCTGCTGCATGTAGGTGTGCACCTGTGCATGCATCTGTCAGTGTGTTTGTGTTTGCAGTTCTGACTATATCTTCCTTCTCTCTGTGTTTGATTAGGATTTCTTAATGTGGATGTGGTTTTCAGGGATTATCTTTAGACTGTTTCAAAACCATTGAGTGTGTGTGTGTGTGTGTGTGTGTGTGTGTGTGTGTGAACATGTTAAGAAAATGAAAGCGAATTCAAATGTTTGGACTCTATCACTTACTGTTCTCGGTTTATGCCTTTATTTGAGTCATTTATTAATAGAGGGATCAGTCTATTGTGGGCTACGTAGCTGGTAGAGTAAAATACGTTCCTCTGCACAAACACATAAAAGCGTCTGAGCTCTACTGCCCTCTACTGGCTGGACATATGATCTGTATGACAGAAATAATTAAATTGATTAGTCATGAGGTTAACGTGTGCCTTTGATTTTGTGTACAGCTCAGATAGAGGTGATACCATGTAAGATCTGTGGAGATAAGTCCTCAGGTGTTCATTATGGAGTTATCACTTGTGAAGGTTGCAAGGTAAGTGTTGTTGCTTAGGTTTCTTAGTACATTCCTCTTGACTGTTCTACCCTCATCATCTCTCTCTCTCTCTCTCAGGGGTTCTTCCGCAGGAGTCAGTCCTCCAGTGTGCAGTACTCATGCTCCAGGCAGAGCAACTGCCTCATCGACCGCGCCAGCCGCAACCGCTGCCAGAGCTGCAGACTCAAGAAATGTGTCGCTCAGGGCATGAGCCGTGATGGTGAGACAGAACAGATAGTTGTCTGCGTGAATGGATGTGTCAGTGACTGATTGGATAAATGGATGAATTATTTAATGCATTGATGTATGGGTCAATTATTGGGTGGATGATTTAATGAATAAATAGATAAAATACATAATACATTTTTTGGAAAAAAAAGTGACTTTAGCGTCCTATGATCATATGTTTGTTGTGGTGTCTTTCTGTTCATCAGCTGTGAAGTTTGGCCGTATGTCCAAGCGTCAGAGAGATTCACTCTTTGCAGAGGTTGAGAGACACAGACAACAGCAGCGTCTTCAGACGAGCTCTGTCCAAGAGCCCCAGCCTCTCCCAGCCTACCGGCACAGCAAAGACCCCCGAGAGCAGTCATCACATCTCATTCCACCTCTGCCTTTAGCCTACCCCTATTCTGTGGAGCCTGAACTGCCAGTCTGCCCATCAGAGCTGCATCCATACCTGGAGTGCCGTGTAGGTGAGGCCCAGGCTCTAAGTTTGGCCTACAGAAGCTCACACAGGAGGGGTGAGAGCAATAACTTGTCAACTGGGAGAGGTGGGATGTTTCCTAATAATATTTTATTCAGCACCACTCATTTATTTTTCTGATTGTTCAAGTTTTTTAACATCACTCTAACTTTCTCACAGGGTTTGACACAACAAGGTCCACACCAGAACCCATACTGAACATGTCAGGAAGTGAAATGGGGTTTCGAACCTTTGACCCAGACAGCTCGTTCTTTTCCTACCCGACCTCACTGCACATAGGTGAGAGGCAAAGATTGTTTAAAAAGCAGCAAGCCATGTGTTCTGTATGGGGCTATAAATATACTTTAATGGGATTAAATAGGGTAAAATACATATATTTAAAATAGCAGGACAGGGTTACACCAAACAAGTGTTTAACCTAGTGTTGAGTTTGAATGATGATTAACACGTTTGTGCCCTCTTGTTTGTTTTTGGCAGAGGAGCTTTTTGCGAGTATTGTACGCTCCCACAGAGAGACAACTCAGTATCGACCAGAGGAGCTACATGCTCTCAGATGGAAGGTTTTCAGCAGGGAGGAGATCCATTCTTACCAGAGCAAGGTGCAACTCAACTTCTCTTTAACTAGCATAACTGTTCCCATGACAATCATGTTAAGTACTACAACATAACATCCTTACCTTCTTTAATTGTTTTAAATGTTTATTTTTTGGCTACAAAGCTACCATTTAAACATAAGCCTCAAAAATAAGTCAACTTTGTTTTAAGAACATGTTTCTTCTTACCTAACTCTCTCTCTCTCTCTCTCAGTCAGTGGATGAGATGTGGCAGCACTGTGCAGTGCGGTTGACTGATGCCGTTCAGTATGTAGTGGAATTTGCTAAGCGTATCCCAGGATTCCGACAGCTCAGTCAGAATGATCAAATTGCTCTGCTCAAGAGTGGTGAGACACCTGTCTATAAAACCTGACAGTTACTCAGTTGAGGGGCTGCAAAAAGTACTCAGTTGAATGTACTTTGCTCTCTCTTTTCCATCTTCTTCTCTGGGTCACGTCTTTTTTTTAGGCTCCATGGAAGTGGTTTTGGTCCGGATGAGTCGCATGTTTAACACAGAAAACAACACAGTATTCTTTGATGGCAAATTTGCAGGAACAGAACTTTTCAAATCACTCGGTGAGTTAACTGTCCAGGTTACAATAGTTGCCTTATATATAGTTGACATATTGCAATGTAGATGAAACTTATATAATAACTTCTATCTAATATTCCACTTATATTCTAAATGTATTATTACCAATATATACATTTTTTTTGTTAAAAAATTATGGACAACATGCCACAGTGACTGTGAAAAGTGCAACAGAACTTAATTTTTATAATTAATCTTTATAATTCCAATAACACGTTACTGAATGTGTTCTTGGACACTGTTTTCAATGTTTCTGTTTGTGTGTATGTGTTATTCAGCATGTAGTGATCTAATAGCAGCAATATTCGACTTTGCTCACAATCTGTGTTTGCTGAGACTGACGGAACAGCAGATGGCGATGTTTAGCGCACTGGTCCTCCTTAACGCAGGTGAGCGCAGTTACACGTCACATTAGTACAGAAACTACATTTACATCCAAAGCAGAGGGAGCTTAAACTCTCTGTCTTTTTTGTGTGTCTAGATCGGCCGTGTCTGGAGAACAGAGAGAGAGTGCAGAGAGTAAGGAGAGATGTGGAGCTAGCTCTCAGTCACATTCTACACAGGGACAGTCAGGAAACACTCTTGCATAAGGTAACAAAGAGAAAGTGATAGACTCCAGTCAGTAATTAAGAAATGTAACATGTTAATTTGATTGTGTTGTATGCAACTTTTATTTATGTGTTTATTTATAATGTTTGGTATATGTGGTTGCAGCTGTACCAAAGGATGCCACTGTTGAAGTCTCTATGTGTGCTGCATGTGGAGAAACTGCGATGGTTCCGTCAGCTTTACCCACTCACTGTTCATTCCCTCTTCCCTCCGCTATACAAGGAGCTGTTTGGCTCTGACACAGACATCCAGACATTGGCTAGTCATTGACACTCATTTGTTTAGCAGAGTTTCTAAATAAACAGTTAAGAATGGCATATGCAATCAGGGTCTAAATGTATTTAGAAGAAGAGAAATATATTTTTGTTATTCTCACAAGAACAGAAAATAATGTTAACGGAAGTATGCAGTCTGAGTTTATCAGTATTTTTGTGCATATTCTAGTAACACAAATGCTATTCAGTTGAGGTGATGCTTTTGGTAAAATAATTTTATTTAATTGAGTGTCCATGATATTGTATTTGTCTGAGGATAATGTTTTAATGTTTTTTATGACATTGTCTTGATCCTGTCTGGTAATGGAGCATTTATTTTAATCATTAGCATATGATTAATAGTACTAATCTTTGTTACATTCTGACAACATCAGACATTATTTTACCTTCTTAATGTAAAGAGTTCTTTAATCAAAAGAATACTATATGATTTACTGGCAGTGTGGATGAATACACAGGTGCTTGTAACTTTGACCACTTAAAATCCAGCATAGTACACTTATTGCATTAATTTAAACACCATCAACATTTTTGACACCTTATGTGTCACTGTATTGTATCTGTTTCCTTTCACAATCCCACTAAAGCTTGTTCTGGCACAAAAGCTTAATTTCTCATTTATTTGAACTGCATTATAAAAAAGGATGTTTATCAGTTGCAGAGTTTCATTGTTGAGTAAATAAATAAAGTTCTAAGAGTATTTCAGTTAAAATGAACAAATACATTATAATGCTATTATACATAATGCTTAGACTAGGTCATATGTTTTTGAAAACGTATTACCAACTTTCCAAATGTTTATTTGTAGGAGGTTAAATTTGTGCTTTATAAAGTCCCTGTGAATTTTCTGTTGTAATATTCCTGAGCTTTTAGCTGTTTTTTGTGTCAGCTTTAATTTATCACATTCATGGGTCATGAAACCCTGTTTTTGTTTTGAAGCACAAACCTGCTATGTGTTGTTTTGCAAAAAAGGCAGATAAAAACCTTTCGGATTCACTGACTGTTTTTTACCCACATATTTATACATTCTATGACAATGTCACAGTTTCAGTTAGAATCACTAACACAAATTTCCCATAAAGCTATTTAAAAACAGAACAATTTATATAGGTAATTTTGGAGGCTCTATCGAAAACCTATCAGGGTTATTGGGTGTCATTATGTATGCATGAGGCTCAATGTTGCTCAATGTTGTCTTTGACTCTGAAAACGTCTGTTTTCACACACAGAACCTCCCCAGAGCATGTAACAGTTTTCTTAATTACTTGTTTAAACGCTGGAACCATGTGCATAAGCCAATTGTGTCTAATTTCTATCAAAGTTACAAAACTGAAACAATAGATGCCAATCAAATCACAGATCATGTCAGTATGTGATTAGGTAGCTAACCCTTTATAAACAACAAAATTATTTGTTATTTATAAAGTTACTTATTTTGTGGCTAAATTAATATTCTACAATATTAATATTATTTTTTATTAATATTGTTTTACCTGCAAACAGAAATTATGGTCGCTCATAAATAAAGATATTTACAAAATACTTGAAGAATTACTGAAACCTCCGCTATCACTCACAGAACTGGCTTCACTTTCACAGTAGATCAAATTGTTGAATGGTGCTGCCCTCTAGTGTTTCAGAAGAGATCTGATTGTAAAGCGAGGCAAGAGGTAAGCTTTATATAGTGTCTAGGTGGTGTTCTCCACGTGCGTGTGAATGTTCTTTCCAAAATTCACTTTTTACAAAGAATGCACAAAACTGTAAATACAGTAATTGACAAAACACAATTTTACCATAACTGGCCTGCTGTCACATCATTATATGATAAATAATATAACAGTAATATGATTTTCCATAGCTTGATAGCCACCTGGATGAAATGTATAAAGGAACTTGTGAAGCCTTATTGTTGTAAATGTAATATTAGGAATTGTGTTGAATGTACCACAAAATGGCTTTTGCGCTACATTTTATTCACTGTTTATAGAAAAACAAGCTCGGACAGTTTGGACTTCATTAGCACGGTTTCCTCAATAAAGGTAAACATTTTTGTGTTTCAACAGTTGATGCACGGGACACAAAAAAGGGATATTCTTGTTTTCCATAAATATACAGGCATCTTTAAAAATAATTCTGTTTTCATTTTCATCTCTCATTATAAGGTACTGTGTGCAGAAAAATCACAAAAAGTGAAGCATGTCTTTACTTTTCAAATGAGTTGTGTATTAGAAAACTGACATCAGTCGCAAGCTTAATAAATGAGGAGCATTTACAGATAAGTTTCAGTGTAACTGCTATTGCTCGTACTGTGTCTGCCCCAATATCATTTCATCAAAGTCTTGTTTTACACATTGAGATAACACTACAAGCATAGCTTTGTTAATGTTCTTTATATAAATTATGTCATTTATAAATAATAATCTATACACTTAGGCTCACTTTTACCGCAAGTCGCTATTTTGATATGCAATACTTTACAGTAGTTGGCAGAGGCAGTGTTTGTATTGGTCAGTGACTGTACAGTGTGTACGGCAGCGCAGAACTGGACCCACACTCTTTCTCTGTCTGGTTCCGGTCACAGCTCGGGTCCAGTACACCCGAATAAAAATGGCGTCCGCCGGTCCACCCGAAACGGGTTTATCTGCCCCTCCAGGTAAATAGAGTTATATATACATTAGCGTGTGTGTGTTTCGTGCCCGTCTAGTGCTATGGACCAGCACCCGGTTCTCCGTGTTTACTGGCATTAAAGCTTTTGTTCAACATAAACACAATGAATTTGACATGGTGATAGTCGTCAGTGTATGAATTTCTATCACCCGTGACTGGTCAGTTGTCAGTGTGTACCTTTATAGCGTTTAGGTTTGCGATCTGAATGTTTATCCAGAAATATTCCTGATCGATGATGTGTATCTGTTGCTAACGTGCTATATGCTAAGTAGCCCATCATATAAACAAATAAACAGATAATAATAAAATAATGCGCACGATCGAATTGATCGGGTAGGATGACCTTTATGTTAATATCTATTTGTTGAGGTTGTTGCGGGTCTGTGGTTGTTTGAACAAGCCTTCCAGAGCGTTTTCGCTTTATACATTTCGAGCTTGAACAACACTTGTCGTTTCGTTATGTTTACTTTTCCTTGTGAAAATGTCTGGATGTCAAGTAACTGGTAACTAGAGCTAGATATTAGAGCGTCTGTCAATGTTATTTAAACGACGTGTGTAGTTCATTTGTCGACATTCAGCAAGACTTTGTTAATATACAGTTTTGTACAGTACCCATCTTAGTAATGATAATATGTTATGCCATTTAACTTCATAACAATTGTGCACATATTCTACCAGTTTTAATGTGAATGATTAAAGATTTAAAAGTGTCTTCATTTTGAACTTCATTTTGGACAAAGGTGTAGTTTTGAAGAATTGCATTCATATTTTATCAGTATCAGTACATTTTTGTTGCTGTTTGTTTCATATGTTGCCAGGTATATGGAATCAGTGTTTTCTAAAAGCACTAAGCCTTGTAAACTATTTATTTATAATGAATTTAGAGGAGATAATAGAATTTCACTGTAAATCTAGGCTTTTCTATTTCTGATATCCCATTTGTTACAATGTGTCTGTGCCCTTATAGGTCTGGTATAATTTGTCCTTTGACTTTATTAGTCTGGTTCTTGAACAGTTTCTGTTTTTCATTAGATAATTGGTCCAGTGAGTGGTTAGTCTTGTTGACTCCCCCTGTTTCCACATTGACTACACAATAAAAATAGCATCCTATGGGAAATAACAAGATTGGCTATAGTACCTGGTCTGAGATTAATAAGGTGGTTGTGTATGTTAGTTTGGAATATTGAGTCTTCTGTGTTAGTAACCAACATAGGAGTAATAGTTAGCACAACTATTTTTAGTGCGGGTGATTTTAGTCTTGGTAATGATAGAGGCTGTTCTCTTGTTCTATATATAAATGTTAAAATGGGACAAAAACCAGCACATTTCCCCCTAGATGAAATAGTATAGACTTTCTAAACCTTACAGAGCCATCTCACAGGCAGCACCTCCTACAAGAATTTATTACTGAAAATGTGATTGTTTGTGTGGTAAATATTTGTCTCCTAGCACACGAGACAGTGTGTCTCCTAAATATAGACAGTTCAACTCAGTGTCTTCTGTCCTGTTTCATGTGTCCTATTTCAGTGGTTGTAAAAGGGCTTAAAACAGCTTGAGTTTATGGTTATTTGTTTTTCATGTTGCATTGTGTTGTGCATAACTATGCATGTAATGAAATTGCCCTTCCATCCATCCATCCAGTTTCAGACTTGAGGACTACACAGGTGTAAGCGCTGTCAGAATCTATGCTCCCATTGAAAATAACTATTTACCCCTGCAGATTTGAGGACTCCGTTTTGGAGGCTGTTGTCCCCTCAGAGAGGTACTTGCATGGCTCTTGAGTGACTTACAAAATGGCAAGAAATCTAAATGGCTTGTTTTTTGCATGGTCCTCTGGCAGTGGCAATAAAGTTTGAAGGGCGGCGAGGAATGTATTGAAAGTGAAAGCTGTAACTGTGACTCATGTTTGTGTGATTAAGGCGATGGGAATAGGAATTTCCCAAGGATATTTCAGACTGATGATGAAAGTGTCCTGTAATTTGTGAGGACATGACTAGTGTCTCTGTGGCTGGCAGAAGGTAAACATGTATTGCAGTTCCTGGATGCCACTCAATCGGGCTTGACATATTGTAGCTAATTCTGGGTGTCTCTGCTGGTCTGGCTTTACTTTAGATGTCCCCACAAATATAGTTAAACATTAAAAAGAACATTTGAATGGATTCTCAGTATTTGTATAACATTAGCTGTGATGGTAACAACATACCCCTGGTGAGATGACAGCATGAACAGTTGGATGCTGATATGATGCCCTTTTCAAACATCTCCCCTACTGCTTGATAAGGGCGGCCTGACTCATCTAGTTTTAATGGCATTATGTTTGACTGTTCTCAGACTAACTTTGACAATCTCAGGCACCCTACTGTGTTGTTAGATATCCATTATCTGTTCAGCTTTTGCTGTTGGTTACAGCAGGAATTTTAAGTGAGTGTCTGGGAGAGCACATGAGAATTGGTGTTTGGTGCAAACTAGCTTCTGTGTGTTTTTTATGCAGACACTTGTAGACTTATAATAGACTTTTTCTCTGGTGTGACCTGTTGTACTATATTTGATAATATAAAATATGTGTTGGATTTTGTGTTGGAATATGTGTTGGAGCACAGGGAGGGAATACAGTTTCTATTTCTGTAGTTTGGGTTCTAATCTTGCTTGTAATAATATGAAGCTCTTGGCTGAGTTGCAGTTGCAGTTTGTTTTGACGACATGATGGAAGAACATGTAGAACTTCTGTCTGGAGACATATGATCATTCTGCAGCAATGCAATAAACAGGAACTGAATGAATGTAGAGCTCCAGGCATCTGCTGGCATTACAGATTTTGTGGGCTGTGTTGTCAGGTGCAAAGCAGTTGCAGGAACTGTGGCTGGTTTTCCTGAGGTGTTTCCTGCGATGTGGCTGCTTTTGATAAAATGAAGGTCATCTTGAGCTGTTGAGGTTTTCAGTGCAAATGGCTTTCACAACAGCTTTGTGTGCATTTTTACCAAATGGCTTCATTTTATGCTGTGCAGTTTATGCAGTGTATGTGTATATTAATCTGTTAAAGTATATTAATCTTAAGTATGAATGAGTCAAGACAATGAATTCGTCATGAACTAGCTAACTAAGCACAAACTGAAAAATTATCATAACAACCTTAAATTGAAAGTTAAAAGTTTTTAATGTCTTTACATTCTAAATTATTAATTATACTGCTTGATATCTGGTGTGATGAAACAAGATTTTTAGTTTGGCATTTTGGCAAATCTCTCCCTGTAGTACTGCTTTTACACTTTTACAAACTCATGTGATGTAAATATATATTTTTTTCTCCTCTAACATGATGTTGCTCTTTTCTACATTTTTGTCTCCTCTAAAGGATCCAGCGTAGTTCGAAAAATGACTGCAACAGAGGTAAGATTTACTTTTGCAGTGCTTCAGTTCAGTGATAATAGTGACCGATTGTTGTTGATGCTGGAGATTCTATTGTAATAGTTTTGTGATGCAGCAACCATTTTCTAAAATACAATTAGACACTCAAGGTCATGCTGTACTGAGTGAGTATATCAGCTGAAAGGGTTGTGAATTTTAACACAACCCTTTCAGAGGCATTTAGGTGTGATTAGATTCACACTTAATACGTGTTTTTTTATTTACGTGTTGTTATAAAATTTGCCGCCAAATATTTTAAAATAATGTGTATGTTTGACCAATGTCACTGACAAAAGATGTTCTGTCACACTGCAGTTATTCATGTCAGATGTTAGTCACTGTAACTCATCACATAAAATTTTTAAAAATAATTTAGGATCCTTTTCACATTAAGGTCTCATCACCTTTTGATAACAGCTTATTCAGCCTTATGACATTGTATACTGGCTAATAGTTTGTGCACTTCAGTGCCTTTTACAAATATTTTTACCCACTGCTGTTTTCTCTTCTCAGTTTCCTGCCTGTCAGCTAGTTTCATTCATGTTGTTATTTTAGTTGCTGGACAAGCAAAGAAGTATGAGATCACATGAGACTGTTGACCGCCCTAAACTTTACTTACTGTTACTGTGTGGTGATCAAAGAGTCATGTGAGAGGGATCTTAACAGGGCAAATATTCTCTCTCTCTCTCTCTTTCTCTCTCTCTCTCACACACACACACAGCTTTTAATTGTCAAATTATACACATCAGGTCAATGTGTGACCACAGGAAACAAACAGAGTGGAGGCCTGTAAAAACTCTTTGTAATAAGGAAATATTATATTATTGACTATTAAATTTTTAGGGGCCTGGATCATCTCAGAGTATGAAGAAGACCATTGGTCACCGGGGAGTGGACCAGACAGGAGAAACAACATACAAAAAGGTCAGCTCACGGTCATATGTGTCATCTGAGAGCATAATGAGGAAAAAAGAGGGGGAATTAGGCTAGAAATGAGGAACTGAGTAAAGGGAGGGGTCACAGAGGAACTCAATCATAAAACACCCTCGGAAATCTTGATCATATTGGTTACAATAGTTGTTTATATTTAAAGATTTTCTGTTTAGGTTTATTCTGTGATTGATAAATCATAATTTTAAACCAATTTTAAACACATAATTCCAGTTATAATCATAACACATTCCTGTGGTGGAAATATTGTTTTATAAAAGCTTTATGTTGCCACACTGTCTGCATGAGAATAAATGTATATATTTTTTTAAGAATGTTGTTTTAGATATCACACTTAATCTTTGTTATTCACTCTTTAGACGCCCTCCTCCGCCCTGAAGGGTGCCATCCAGCTGGGAATTACACACACAGTGGGCAGCCTCAGTCAGAAAGCCGAGAGAGACGTCCTCATGCAGGACTTTTATGTAGTAGAGAGCATTTTTTTCCCCAGGTGTGTGTGTGTGTGAATAGCTTCTTTATATAAGTGTGTTCTCTTGTCAGTGTGTATGTCAACTGTCACACACACTTTTAAACAAACAGCATTAAAATAGCTGATAGTTTGTGTCATTATTTATATAGTACAATTTAATACAACTTGCCTTGCCCAAAATGCTTTACAATTGCATACTACAAAATGCAATAAAAAATACAGTAGCTAGACACACAAAAACATTACCTGCACATACCAACACACAATAACCTTATCGAATATATATATATAGATAATCGCCCATAAACACTTTGGCTGTGTCTTAAGACCTAGTGAGCTGCTTTTCTAGACATTGTCTTTGTGCAACAAATGCAAACATTCCAATTAAAAAGGGGTAGTTCATGTTTTATAAATGTAGTTTTTAATCTCAAATCTCAAATTCAAATTTATTGGTCACATACATAATCGTACACAGTATGACATGCAGTGAAATGCTTTAACGCCTGCTGACCCTGAGAAAAGAGAATGTTATTTAAACATAACAGTAATAACAGTAAATAAGAATCTAAAATTAAAACGAAAAATATTTATATATAGTACGCTAATAAATACTAAAGAGTGATGGTGTTGTGTGGAAAAATATACAACCGGTTGTGTTTGGAAAACACACTAATAATACAAGCATTTCCATGGTAATGATAATAATAATGATAATAACAGAAACTAGTAATAGTAACAGTGACAGTAAAAGTAGTGGCAGCAAAAGTAGTGGCAGCAAAATAATTAGCAGACGTTTTTACAGCACAACAGTTTGTCTGTTTGTTTGCAAACATCTCTGTTTGTTTTCCACAGCGAAGGAAGTAATCTAACGCCAGCTCATCACCACGGAGACTTCAGGTTCAAGACCTACGCCCCCATTGCCTTCCGCTACTTCAGGGAACTCTTTGGCATCAGACCTGATGACTATCTGGTTAGCTGAACCACACACACAGGTTCCATATGTAACCTGCTTCTAAACTGGTGTTCTGACACCCAGATCAGTGTCCTCAGGAAGCTTCCACAGGGACTGCAGTATTTTTAAAGTTAAATTTGTCAAATTACTAATAAAATGCCAGGCCCACTTAAATAATTATTGGATTAAGATCATTGGAATACATGCAAAGTGTCATTGCGTGTCTTTGACGCTTCTAATATTGTCTTTGACAATAGATGGCTTTAATGTTATGAAGGTTGAAAACCTATAGAACTGTTAGATTAGAAGTGAATTGTGTAGATCTTGTGTGTGAATGGTGAATTGATGTGTTCTCTCTGCAGTACTCCCTGTGTAACGATCCTTTGATCGAGCTGTCCAACCCTGGAGCAAGTGGATCGATATTTTATGTGACTAGTGATGATGAGTTCATAATTAAAACAGTGCAGCACAAGGAAGCTGAGTTCCTGCAGAAACTGCTGCCTGGATACTTTATGGTGAGCTGTAGTCACTTAGCAGTTTTTGTATGTGCTTCGTATAATATTGTTTGAATTGATGTTTAATGTGTGTATATATGTATAAGGGCTAAAACCTGGTTGAAGACTTTTAGATTATAGATCTTGCTAAAGATGTTTAGGCCTCAGATTTTGCTGTAGAGGTTTAGATCTTAGACACTGCTAAAGATGTTTAGGTTGCAGATGTAAGATGAAGATGTAAAATTATGCGGAATATGTTTAGATCTTAGCTTTTGCTGAAGATGTTTTGTTATGAATTAACGTTACATTATATTACTGTCTGTAATATAATGTACAACATTATTTCTGTCTGTTCTTCTGTCCTCTGTCTTTCTTCTAGAATCTGAATCAGAACAAGAGAACGCTGCTCCCCAAGTTTTACGGCTTGTACTGTGTGCAAGCGGGTGGAAAGAACATTCGTATTGTGGCGATGAATAACCTCCTTCCCAGCAGTGTGTCCATGCACCTCAAGTATGACCTGAAGGGCTCCACGTACAAGCGTCGTGCCTCCCCTAAAGAGAGAGAGAAGAACGTTCCCACTTACAAAGACCTGGACTTCATCCAGGACATGACTGAGGGCATCCAGCTTGAACCAGATAATTACAACGCCCTCTGCAAAACCATCCAGCGAGACTGTCTGGTGAGCCTGAGAGCTGGTGCTTAAGTTCCATCATGTTCATAGCATAGCATCCAGCATTATGATAATCTTGATTCATCTTTGTGTTTATTAGCTGTTGCAGAGCTTCAAGATTATGGACTACAGTTTATTAGTGGGAATCCACAATGCCAATCAGGCGTCTCGTGAGCGGGTGGGGGTGGCAGAGGGCGTGGTCTCTGAGGGGGCCGTGACGCCGGACCACAAGAGGCCGCAGGCTCAAAAAGCTCTGTACAGCACTGCTATGGAATCCATACAGGGAGAGGCCAAGGGGAAAGGAACTCTGGAAACAGAAGACCAGTTAGTCACCATTATATCAGTGCATATATTAGTATATTATTAGTATATTTGTATATTAGTGCATGTATTAGTATGTTATGCATTAGTAGTATAGTAATAGTATATTAGTATGTTATTAGTATATTGGTGTATTATTAATATATTAGTGCGTATATTAGTATTATTTCTGTCTTGAAATTTAAATTCATCCTGTCATTCTAAACATAAACAATTAAAAACAACAATACATGCACCACAGCTGTTTACACTCCTCACTCCTCAACAGTGATGTAAGTTTCAGATACATAAATGTGACCCAATATCAGACTTTGGTTGTTCAGATACTAAATAGCAGTTTATGGTCAAAAAACACCAGACATTTTGTAAAAAACTAAATAGAAAAACCCTGTTCTTATAGCATAGAATTGTGGTTTTTATTGTTGTGTTTGTTTGTTTCCTACTTGAAACTTTGTTTCTTTCCTACTTTGCCACATTGTCTTACCCTTTAACCCCTTCTATGGTTGCTTCTTACGTAATTTAGTTTCAGTATATGGCAGTCATGTGTCACATGCAGTGTTCTGTTTTTGTTCAAAGATGGGGAGGAATTCCAGCACGCAACAGTAAAGGAGAGAGAATACTGGTTTATATTGGGATTATTGACATCCTGCAGTCATACAGGTGACTGATTAGCAAATGACATTTGTGTTATGTTTACATGTGTATGAACATCATTAATACCCAACCCCTATGTTTCACATTTCAGATTTATTAAGAAACTAGAGCATTCCTGGAAGGCCCTGGTTCATGATGGGGTGAGTGATTAGTCCCTGATGTTGCTAAAATTGCAGCTAATTTCAGTTACACTTAATAAGTTGTTGTAAATAATTGCATTGTAGGACACAGTCTCTGTTCATCGACCAGGATTCTATGCTGAACGATTTCAGCGTTTCATGTGCAACACTGTTTTTAAGAAAACACGTAAGTGCACACATTTAGCACAGTCTTCAGTTTATTTGTTTTTTGCCCTTAATGAGCCTGCATTCTCTTGATGATGTCATCATCCTGCGCCTCTCTCCATCCTTAGTAAAATCTTCACCCTCAAAGAGAAGTCGAGGAGGCTATTCGAGTGTCATCAGGCGGCTTCCCATGGGGAGTGCTGCTCCTGCCCCCAGTGGACAGTCAGCCGTTGACTCCAGACTTGTGTACCGCAACCAGTCTGAAATAGAAGGGGAGAGTGGTGAGAAACACTTTTTTTACAGAATATTTACTCAAAATTAATTCTTCCAAAATATATATGAATTGAGATTAATAGGTGTTTCTTCATAGTAACCTGTATAACTGTTTACTTTATTGAGTGATTGTTGTCCTCAGGGGTGCAGTCGGACAGACCGGACCTGCTTCCAGCAACCAATCCATTGGCTGGCACCAGTGACTTTTCAGAGAGAAACCTGTCAACAGGTAGCACAGGAATTCAATTATCATCTCCTCCCCGAAGGTATCTCCTCACTACCTCTCTTTTTAAGATGTCCTCTCTTGCTGTAACTCTCTATGGCACAATTTCACATGTCTTTGTTAATTACAGTTGTTTGCTTGTAGGTCAGTAGGTGTGGAGGTGCACAAATCTGCAGTCACAGAGCCTGACAGTGGCACCCCCCAAAGGTAAAACTGAACCCACACAGGCATGTGGTCTCATCCAATCAGAATCGTCCAATCATCCAATCAGATAAATTGAGATTCTTTCTAAGCATTTTTAGAAATAATAGCTTATAGGTTTATGAACAATATTAGGATGATATATATTTACAGAAATATTTACAGAATTTTAATTCCTGTGTGAATTGTTCATTAAAAATTTGTAATGAGAATTTCTTAATTTGTTTCTGTCTTCTTCAGCACGGGAGCGGAATGCTTAGATGAGCAATTAAGCAATGAAGACGCAATTTCTCTCAAAGACATCGTCCCAGAAACTGACATCTGTGTTGTAAGTGTCGTTCAGTGCACTGAAAGCAATCCTTTACAATTAAAATTGCACAACAAAAAGTATTTTGTCTTTCTTTAGTAACAGAAGAGCTACGACTGTTGACATAGAAGCAGAGCAAGTAAACAGAAGAGATGAAAAAGCAAAAACACCAGGTCTCCTCTGAGTGCTTTTGTGAGTGGTGTTTTTCTCGGCGGGAGATTTGAAAGACATCCAGGTCCTCCGCACAAGAGATGTATTTTAAAAAAGAGGGAAATGAGAAGGTGGCTATGAATGAGAGGTTTAAATGGCATTTCTCTCTCTCTCTCTCTCTCTCTCTCTCTCTCTCTCTCTCTCTCTTTCTCTCTCTTTCCTGCACAGGTGTTGCTGCTAAAAATCAGTTTATTTGCAAACTCTGAACACAATTATGGGGAAAGTGATGTTAATTATTTTAGTCAGACACTTCACTGCCTTTGTTCTATGTAAACCTATTCTCAAAACAAGCAAACAGGATGCACAAAGTAATATTAGTTCTCTTTTCCAAGTGCTGGGAATAGGCACACACACATTATGTGCTTTTAGCAGATTTTATATTTTTAATTTGAAGCTTTGTTTGGAGTTTATGTTGCATAAATCCTTATTTACAGAGACTTTTTGGTTATAGGCCTTAAAACCTGTAGATTCTCTCAGAACTGGTGTGGATTAATGGCTGCTAGTGCTGCAGTGTGCTGATCCCAGAACAGCATCAGAATGTGTTGTTTTGTGCTGGAGTGTGTGTGTCAGATAAACAGACAACTGTCTGTATATACTCATACCTGTATGAAGACTGTTGGTGTTACCACTGATGTTTCTACCTGTTACTAGCACATCTCTTTGGTAACTTTATCCAGCTCTGTCTGTGTTGAAACAGGATGTGCCCAAATAAGACAAGAAAAACTTAAAAAATGTCAAATGATTTCCTGTTCATTAGAAAGAAGCCTTTGTATGTGGAGAATGTTAAGGCTTGTATGTTTTAGGTGGTCTTTTATAATTTCAGATCCATGGATTTGCATTTGTTGATCTATGCATCTAAATCCTTTTTCCTCGCCCAAATTGCCTCTGTAATTGGACCAATCAACTGTCAAGTTGCAAAACAGAGTGAATTGCATGGCATGCTCTTTTTTAATGCACATATTGCTGCCTTGACAAGGGCCCCCATAACATTCAAATACTGCATTTGTGTATAGAGCTCGGGATTCACTCTGTGTTTACATGCGTGTTATAAAGTGCTAATAATGTGCTCTTATAGCAGAGCAGCTATTGTTTTTAACTAACATAATGACTATCAATAACTAAGGACTTATTGATTGATTATTGTGCCATAATGTCTTCCAATCATCTGCCTTAATGTTGCTGTTGAAACAGTGTGTTTGTATGAAAACACTCTCATTTCTGCTGGATACCGAAATTACAGGCCTCCAAACACAGATGCTAAACTGTTTTCAAATTGACCATTTCACACTAGTCTGTAATTTTTCTCTAAGATTACATCATTATATTCAGCCCTGTCACAGCCTTTGAGCTATTTGGATTACAGGAATTTAAATTGCAAATTACATTATATTAGATCACAACTGTGTCCCAATCAACAGCACACAACATTGTCTGTAACACTGAACATTACTTAACTGCAGCTGTGCTGTTTGCTCATCCTGGGAATAAACAAATGGACTTCACCAAGAGCGCATGTGAACTTTAATTACCGGAAGAGCTAGAAAGTTCTATCACTTTGAATCTGCCGTTCTATTATCTGAACAACACTGCTTCTTTTTCTAATTCATTTAGATTATAAGACTGAACACAGCATGTTATTACTGATGGGGCCATTTTTGACAGGCATGACTTTCACTTAACTGCCTGCCTATACATAACTTTATGGTTGTAACACAAACAATAGTCTGAGCTGATATTAGATGGAGGTCTGAATACTTTGTCAGTCTTTGAAGTATTTAAAAGAAGGGCTGGTTGTATTAGACTGAGCCA
>JBAJNP010002578.1:11339-36922 GCA_036877545.1 Yasuhikotakia modesta
ATATATTAAATATTGTGTCAGTACATATCTAAATATTGTGTCAGTACATATCTAAATATTGTGTCAGTACATATCTAAATATTGTGTCAGTACATATCTAAATGTTGTGTCAGTACATATATATAAATATTGTGTCAGTACATATATATAAATATTGTGTCAGTACATATCTAAATATTGTGTCAGTACATATCTAAATATTGTGTCAGTACAATATTTACACAATATTCAGTATATATTAAATATTGTGTCAGTACATATCTAAATATTGTGTCAGTACATATCTAAATATTGTGTCAGTACATATCTAAATATTGTGTCAGTACATATCTAAATATTGTGTCAGTACATATCTAAATATTGTGTCAGTACATATCTAAATATTGTGTCAGTATATATCTAAATAATAAAGAGGCTCTGATCACAGGTGACTCCAGTAAAGATGCTGACATCTCCTCTGTGATGGGATTCTCTGGGTTTGGTGAGTGTTGGGTGAGTTTGAGTCTGTATTTTGGCACCTGCTCAGTTTTAATCTGTCACTGTGGTGAATGTCTTGCTCAGGAAAGAAAGCTCGAACCTTCGACCTGGAGGCCATTTTTGAGCAGACCAGGAGAACAGCCATTGAGAGAAGCCAGCGTGTTTTTGGTCAGTGTTGTTTCCAGCGCTGTAATCTGTTTGATCTGTTGGTGTTTAAATGTGACGCTGAATCACATTTCTGTCTGTGTTTTACTGACACAGAGGACAGACAGAACCAGGAGCTTCAAGAGGGCAGCGGGTGTCGTACCGTCAGCCACAGACAGAAGCCGTCCACATCCACCGCTGGGTAACACTCTGCTGCATCTCTGGGGTGGGGTGGTGAAGCCTCATGCTTACTGTGTGTGTGTGTGTGAACAGGAACCAGGATACTGACAGCAGCGAGTCGGACTCTGAGCCCATCGGACCACCAGTTCCTCCTGGACAGAGCATTAAAAATGATAAGGATGATGATGATGATAATGATGAAGATGAGCTGGTGGGACCTCCCCTGCCACCAGGATACAAACACAGCACTGCTGAAGATGATGATGATGATGACGATATGAATGATGAAGATGATGATGATGATGTAAGTATATGGAGAAAAAAAACGAACAAAAGGAAACAAAACACGACATTTGGTCTCTAAAATCGTACAGCTTCCTATTAATCTTCTGACAGCAACAGTGAACTAGAATCTACAGAGGAAAATGTTGTTTAATTTCAAATAAATGTTCTTTATTTTGCTCCAGTAAATGAATAATGTGTCAGAGGAGATAAAGCAACAATTTACACCAGCTGTAAGTCAGGTGAAAAATTCTCAGAATCCAGCGTGTGGAAATGGATTCAGTCTGACATGTTATCAGGTCAGTTGCTTTTGAGGAATGTGTGCGTGTGAGGGAGGGAGAGAGAGCAGAATCAGATTAGTTTGAGCTCACAGATGAATGTCTTTTAATAAAAGGTTTTTGACACAGGCAATAGCAGCACAGTCTGTTATATTTCATGCATTCCAGGAATGAAACTGAATTGTTTGACATCTAAACAGCATTAAGTGTTTGTGTGAGTTTGAGCACTAGAGGGCGACACCTTCATTTGCCATCAGAGTCACAGAAGAAAATGAAGTTTGTCTTTTGATTTGTTTTCTGATTATTCATGTTTTGCTTTATCTTGTTAATGTACATTAACATTTCTGGCCCTGCACCTCAAGGGAGAGTGAGAACAAAGCTATGATGCTGTTTCTAGCCTCATGACATACCAAAACATTAAACATAAAATGATTGTATTACATTAATGAGTGTAATTAATAACAAATACATAAAAGTGTCTCAGCAAATTAGACAGTTATGAGAATTTAGGAAAATGTTGTTGTCATAAATGTGTGTAATTAGTTCTGTTTTTAGAGCCAGTCATGTTTGTATGAGTTTATACTCTTGTTTGACTCTGTCTCTCTGGAGAGTGAGATGGCTGTATGTGTCAGAAAGTTGTAACTGCAGAAGTTGTAGTTGTTTAGCAGCAGACAGCTAATCAGAAACAGTGTCAGCGTTTGACCTTCACTCATGATCTTTATGGAGAGAAACATGATTACAAATGTCTTCCCTGCAGTGATGAAGAAACATTTCCACAGATGTGCTGCTCTGTAATTAGTGTTCATCACCTCGTCAATATGCAAATGAGAACATTAACCCAGAATTAACCCTCTCCCCCATCCATCTCTCTCTCTGTCTCTCTCTCTCTCTCCATCAGAATCCAGTAAAGAAGATTCCTGATACTCATGAAATCTTTCTTCAACATGGCAGTAAAACTGTGAGTTCTGATCTGTGATCACAGGTCACGTACAGTCTCATTCATTCTCATGATATAAGTCATACAGCATGTGTGTTTCACTCAGAGATGTTGTGTTACTGTATCAGAGCAGGTCCAGTGGATGAGTGTGAGAATGATGAAGCTCATTTATGAGAGTTTGTGTTGTTGGGCAGGTCTCAGCTTTAGCTCTGGACCCGTCCGGCGCTCGTCTGGTCACCGGAGGTTACGACTATGATGTGAAGTTCTGGGACTTTGCGGGGATGGATGCGTCGCTGCAGGCGTTTCGATCTCTGCAGCCGTGTGAGTGGTGAGTCTGATCTCCTGTCTGTCTGATCCGCGAGTGCCTCGTGTGTTTGATTCCATCTCATCTCTCTGGAATGAAACTCTGTTCTCAAGTCAAATCAGCCTTACAGACTAACTGCCCCCAGATGCAGCCGCGTTTTTCTTCTTCTTGTCTTTTGTTTTCCTAGAAATCCCCCATGAAAGTGGAACCCCTCAGAAAATGAGGTGTCTCGAGATATTGGAAGCCAATTGGCTGAGCTGGAACGCTCTTTAGCTTGTGCGATTAGTAAAACATCACGCCACATTTCCCAGTTAATCAACCCGTTTACAGTGGCATCCTTTTACCAGCAAACGGCAAACGCTGCAGCCAAAGAAAACACGGCACCCATGTGGAGCCCATAAAGTCATTGACCCTCAGAGGGCGAGGAGAACCTCAGAGGACCTCTGCTTCTTCTGGCCATGTTCTCCTGCTCTCTAAGGTTCTCATAGAGTCATTGACACCAGATCTCTTTACATCCGCTCTTCAGTAATGAAGAACAGAGCTGTCTCTAATAGTCATCAGTTCTTCAACATCAAAGATAAATATCTTCTAATTTGACTTGTTTTACAAACTTTAACTTGCAGTTGGATTCTGTCGTGAGTTTTGTGCCCACAAATGTGGATGACCCTCAGTAAGTCCTGCTCACATTCTCCACATTAGGTTATATTTGAGACAGGAAACAGCCTGTTTTGATGGCCGCTAAGAGATGATAGATGTTAACTTGTGTTAAAACTGTTCGTAATAACTTTGAAAATCATCATTTGGTTTTATGGGAATGTGTTTTATTGTGAGGGAAATAATGTCACAGAATGTCTTAATTCTTCATTGTGATGAAGGTTTTATTGTGAGAAAGTGCCTTGTGTTTTTAATCTAATCTGACCAGAATGAAACTACAAATCAGCCGTCAGGGAGGAAAACTTGTCAGTTATGATTATTGCTTTTGACTGTGTTATGACGACAAGAAACCTTGTTGTTACTTTTTCATCTGTATTAGTTTAATTTTTAACGTTATGTAATGCAGAGCAGATCGTGTGTCGAGATTGTTTGTTGATTCTCAAAATTATTTTAGCTTGTGAATTTCATTTTGTCAATCAATTTGATTGAACTTTCAGAAAGAAAAACTAGCACAAACATTAAAATGTGTCTGTCTTTGTGTCTGTCTGTGTGTCTGTGTGTCTGTCTGTCAGTCATCAGATCAGGTCTCTGCAGTACAGTGTGACCGGTGATGTCATTCTAGTGGTGGCGGGAAACTCTCAGGCGAAGGTTCTGGACCGTGATGGCTTTCAGGTTATGGAGTGTATTAAAGGAGATCAGTATATTGTGGACATGGCAAACACAAAGGTGAGCTCTCAGCTTCATTAGAGACTTTCTAAAGACTGATGTCACAGTGTTTTCTGTCACTGCATCAAACATCACAATAGCTTCTGAAAGCATCTCATGCACATGAACTTTATATTGGGCTAGATTTTGCAGCGCTAATTTCAACAGTTTATTACACTATTGTGTATGATGTGGATGATTTAGGATCAGATTCAGAGCAGAAATGCGTCAGAAAGTGCTGCATCTGCTGCATGTGGTTGTCATGTTTGTTGACGGCTGCTAATGAGGTGTGTCTGAGGGAAGATGTTGCACCTGGTAATTTAACATGCAGCGCTGATGATGTTTCCTGTTTGATTTGCGTTTGGTTCTGATAAACGGTCCCAACAGCTAATGTAGTGTGTGTGTTTGTCACAGTCAGTGCCGCCTCAGTTTCCTCACGCTCTTCTGTTAGTTATTAGGGACTCTGTGCTCCTCTGTGAACCCCGGCGAGTGAAGCTCTCTGTCAGACGGAAATGTTGTGCTCTTGATTCACCATCAATGTTGTCTCTGACTCCTGATGTGCCAACTGGACGTCCATAACACAAATACTTGAATGTATTTTATTGTATTGTGATTGTTATTGTTTCCTCATGCAAACACACTGAACGTCGTCTTGGAAACCGTTACAGATGTGAAGAGAGTCTCTCCTGCAGAGATGTACGGCAGAACAGTGAGAGGCTCGCTGTTTAAAGACACAGTCATTTTTTTAGAATTGTTGGTGTTAAAATTAATGAATGTTGTAGCTGAATTCTATCTAATATGAGAAAAACATTCAAATTCTCACACTTATTAAACTTCAGATGCTTGTGGAATGTTGTCATTTTTAAACAACTAACCAATTAATGAAAGTCAGAATAATGGGTCAGAAATGTACTTGGACTTATTCTTGCTGGGGAAGTTTGATTGTGAACATGTTGCTGCTGTGATATCACACCAACAGATGTGATTTGTTTGTGTGAGCGAGTGTGTCGTGTCAGTCCCGTGGGTTACGGACGGATCGTGTCTCTGAAGAACCGCATGTTTGATGTTGTAATGAGAGGTCACTCAGCAGAGATTAACCATGTTAAAGTGGACACATCTTGAAACACTTGTTTTGTGTGTTCAGTAGTTTTAAATGAGCTGTGTTCAGAGATTGTGTGGTTGTCATGTTTATTGTGTGATGTGATATTTATCCTCAATGGATTTTTAATGCTCACTATGTTAAACAATGTAATGACAGGCTGAGATCTGCTATGAATTGAGTGATTATTGAAGTTATGCAGATATTACGGTCGCTGACACCAGACGCTGTAAATGTCACATTATAAAACAGCTTCTCTGTGTTTGTTCTGATACAGTTAACAAATGACAGACGCTAATAAAGCGCTTCAGTGTTCTCTCAGTCACGTTACAGCCAGAGGGAAACTGACAGCTTGAATTATATTGTGAATATTGTAGTTTAATTCTCATAAACATTCACAGTAAGTTAAACTTTACTGTAACAGAACATTCTCTAAACATTTTTCTAACCAATCATCCATCAAATGACTGTATCTGTGTATAAATAAAATTTTTGTTGTGATATTTTCAGGGACACACAGCCATGCTGAACGGCGGCTGCTGGCACCCTAAGATCAAGGGGGAGTTTCTCACCTGCTCCAATGATGGGTGAGTTTGTTTCTGTGGCCCTACAGAACAACATCAGATCTCAGCTGTTGCATGTTTTTCTGCTCTGTCATCTTTGTAACTGAATTCTCTTATTTTTAAAGTTTCTTTTTTTGAAAGCGTTTGTTCTTGAGTTTTAGGGAATAATCGCACATAATTCCCAGGATGCCTCGTGGGATTGTTTTTAACCATCCAACTTTGCTGTTATTATTCTTTGAAACTTTCCCAACATCGTTGAGCCAAACACAAAAACATCTTAATTAAATTTAAGTTTATACACAGTTTCAGGCATATTGTACAGAATCCCTCTAGCTACAATACTAACTAAATACTACTAGATCTGAAATGTTGCAGTATTATATTCTTTGTGACTGTTTAAAATGTCATCTGTAACAAACAAAACTCTGAAATAATTTTATTTCTTGTTGTCATGTAAACATCCAGTCACTGAGTTCAGTGCTGATGGATTCAGTGAGTGATTCACTGTAGCGTGAGTTGTGTATGGATTCAGGACTGATTTGTAAGTTTTTTGACTGAACAATTAAAGCTGCTGTCCTTCACAAAATCACTGGACGCTGTACATTTGTCTTATCCAGCGCGGATGTAGCAGGAAGCCGAGATGTTTTATTGTGTTTATGTTGATTTACTTTTTTAAGATTTTAGTTTAAAAAAAGTATCTTTTGCCATTACTCTCTGTTGATACAGTACGTTTGAGCGTTCAGTCTCTCACCACAGGCCCATGAAACTATATAGTGTGTTAAATCTTTGCACTGTGTCACAGTTTTCTTCTTGTGTTGGGAGAGTTTGTGAATATGTCACTGTAACATCCGTATAATAACAGCGCAGAGTGTTAGAGCCGTTCCGTCCTGGGTGTGTTTGTTTGGTTGTAATAAGGATTCTGGAAGTCATCCATTGGCATGTTTCTCACTGTGTTTCTGGATGTTTCGGAGAAGGAAACGGGGAGCAATTTAGTTTGGGACCAGCTGCAGATGTGAGACCTCCCTTGTGTGGTATTATATCAGCACACTTGGCCCCCGAGACCCCGGGAACGGGGGCCACATGTGCGCAGAGGTGAGATCTGTGAGCGGCTAGTGCGGTCTGACTGCGCAGTCTGCTCTGTTTCTCACCTGTCAGTCAAGCACTTGTTCCTGAGACGATCCCCGTGACAGAACGCAGGTTAACAGAGACTGTTGAGAGTGCAGAGAGAAAGTGTTATGTGTTCAGCAGGAACCGTTCTGTAAATGCAGTGTTAGCAGTCAGTAGATGTTCCTGTGTGTCGTTTATCTGTAGATGCATCTGCTGGAGTAATTTCATTAGCTTGTCCTGGGATTGTGTAAAGATCTTTGACATCAAATGTTGTGGTAGAGCTTTCAAAAAGATCTTTTATGAAACTGTTGTTTCTCATTAAGTGAGACCGTTGTCCGACAGAAACTGCACAGACCGCTGTGGTAACTTCATTGATCATACATGATCATGTCTGTTTGATGTTGTGTTTTGTGTCCACAGATGAAATGTGAGGATCAGTTTTTGTTCTGCTATGGTGTTTTGTAACTGCTGCTCTGAGCATTGGGTTGACGGCTCTCAGATGATACACGACGCGTCTCTGATACACACAGATACTGTAACATCTGGAAGATCTCCTGATCTTCTCCTGATCTGTAACACATGAAAATCCTCATGAGAAATGTTGTGCTGGATGCCGTAGATTCCCATCATGCTGAGCTGGAACAAGAGCAGGATTCTGGCTCAGACGAAAGCTCTGGACATCTGCCACCTGTTCCTCACTTTATTAAGTCATATTTGAAAATTGTGAACCTGGTGCTTTATAGTTTTTTTTACGGTGAATGCAGAGTAAACAGTGTGGGCACTTCCACAGAGCTTTAATGGTGGATTAATCAGGTGTGTGTATGAGTTTGGAGCAGCCGTGTGTATAACAGTCATGAAATTTACATTTTTGTTAAGAGGTGATTGTGGAATCTGCTTGATTTCTGTCTTTCATGGCAACTGCTCCGATACATCTTGAAGGATTGTGTTTATACATTTTTCTGCTTGAACATTTTGGGAGATTGCCGTGCTGCAAAACAGATTTTTCACCCTGGCTGTATTTTTATCTGTAGCCACTTTTCCTGCAGCCTAAAGAAGGATTAGGAGAAATCCCACCTGCTCAAGATCTTCCTGAATTACTCGTCTTATCTGAGTTTATTAACCTCTGGGGCTTCGGCTGAATCTCTTTGAGACATTAGAAGTATTAATCGGCTCTTTCCTGTGGCTTTGTGTCATCCAATCAGCATTGAAATGAGACAGATTCCTCATTGGTCCCTAGTGATGTCATTGTGTGTTCTGCATATAATCAAAATATTTATATTTTTATATACCTTCAATAAGCTTATATATGTCTTGAACTGTTAACAAAATGAAGCACTCTTAAAAACTCTTTCCCATTTCATTAGTTTGTTTAATTTGTTTACTATCTCCACTTGTAAACATACAGAGAATCTGTCCCTTTTAATATTTGTTTTTCATTATGATTTTAACCATCAGTCGTTTCCAGTAGCCGCTGAATTTAGTTTTTTCCTTGTTAGCATTTTGTGCTGGAAAACACATTGAAACATTTCAAAGTTGATTATAAGGAAAAGTCTTTTGTTTTGTCTATGGTAATATTATAGCTAACATTTTATGAAACCTAAATAACTTAATGTTCACATTGTTTTGCATAGTTTGACTGTAAGCAGTAAACATGTTTGCTAATGGTTCAGTCTGTGTGTTTTACATCAGGGTCACATACAGTTCAGTGCTTTTAAAACCGTGTTCCTCCTTACAGAGGAAGTCTTCCATGTCTCACAAACATGTGCACCGCTGAGTGCACTTGAAAGTGTGCCTCAGTTTTGTGGCCTCCTGTTGGCAGCGTGGCATTGTTCACTGGAGCACATTGTGTTGACAATGAAGGCGATTCAGAAGCTGATGTTTGGGTTGAGGGTGCGTGATCGTGTTTAATTGGGCCGAGCTGTTTAAAGCTCTTATGTTAAAGCTCATTACAAGTCTGTTCTCAGATCAGGGGGTACCGTCACATGCGTTTGTTCCACAGGCTGCTTGGGGACGCGATACAGATGAATAATGTCTTATCGGCCCACCCAGCCTCATACGCTGCTGTCACCTTTGAAACTCTTGTGGCCCCTTAAATACAACAAACCCAACTCTTCATGATCAGTGAGGTGTTAAGACACACACACGCTCACAAACACGCCGGCCTCATGCAGCTTTCATCAAATTCCTCTGAATACACGCTCTTCCATTCAATGGCGGAAATTCTCCAGTCACTTGGTCCAGACACCATCCTGCAGGGAGAAAGAATTTGATTGGACAGGTGGGGGGAAATGAAGAGGGACCTCAGGGCCAAAATTGAGGGTTACTTGCAAAAGTGGGTGTAAATGTTAACGGGTTTTCCCCTTAACAAATGAACACGGCCTGTGTTTATGATGGATGCTGAGTGTGGACACAAAAGAGAAGCAGGTTTTGTTTAAATATGATTTGGAGATGTTTACTCATACCTGGTTGAACGTCACTGCTCTACTAGTTATGAATGGTGATATCTGATCAGAAATGAATGATCCTCCACATATGTGCTGATGGTGGCTGTTGTGTAATGAATTCTGAGAAACTGGTGCAAATGTTGAGCTGAGATACTGCGTCATTGCATGTTTAAAACATGATCAGATCTTTAAACTAAGTGTAGTAAGTCACACAGGAAATCTTCTGGCCTGGTGGCCATTTTGGCTTCCTCAGGTAGATGGGCAGTTTTGTTTGACGTGTTTTTTTGTTTTGTGTTTGTCTCTCCTGCTCTGGTCTAAACATGGTGAGTCTGCTGGAATCCACTGAAGCTCTGTTTCTGTGATTCTCAGGTGATCTCTGACCCCTGAGATCACGGCTGGTTGAAACAGGAAAGAGCTCTTGGACATGTACAGCGTCTGCTCACGGTGTCTGGTGTGTGAACAGGTTGACATGACCTCAACGCATCCATTCTTTTTTCACCTTCTGAGATGATGCTGGAGATGAGGAGTCATCTGACTGACATTTGAAGTGACCAACCTTTTTTGGTTTGTTAAGGGGTTGGTTTCGTTGAGAACTTTGTCATATCCAGCTTCATTCTCTCTTAAACATGTTTGTGTGATCTTTGTTTTCAGGTGGTCTGGAGAAGCGAGTGTCTATCTAAACACTGAATGGATGGAGCTCTCTGTGCTGTAATTGAGTTAAAAAACAACCATGTAAAGAGCTTGTTGGTTCTGTCAGAATGTAGTCGTGACCCCGTTTAGATCTCCATCTGTCTTAGCTTTACCCTCACACTTCATCCTGAGGTCTTCTCACCCCATGGCTCTAGACCCTCTGACGTTCTCTGACCTGGATCTCTCTGCAGTTCTTCTGTTTGCAGTGCAGCGCATCTTCTGCATGTGTTGATTTCATTGGGTTCTCCTCAGCAGCTGTAATCTGTTCTGCAGATGGAGGAAAGAAAATTGGAATTTCATGGATCTATCAGATTTGTCCGTCATGCTGAAGCACCGTCCTCTCACATTTCCCTCTTTTACGACTCCTCCTCCATAACGAAAGCTTGGCTGTTGTGGGACATTGGCTGTCCTCGTTGGCTGACTCGTACCATGTGTTTGTTATAGACACCCTCAGGGGAAGTTGTGTTGTGATTTATCACTGGCCAGTACTGATGCTGAGTAAATCACAATTCACAAAATGATTTCTAATGAATTGCTGAATTCTGTAACTTTCCACCAATGCAAGCAGTAAGCCGACTAATGAATAACTGACTTGGCAGAAAGTTAGTTATGTTTAATTACTGTAACAGAGCTACACCATATTGCAGAAATATAAATATGTTGCAGTAAAAAAGAGCTCCAGCAGTGAAGCACAGCTGTGAGTGTGAGCAGGCTGGTTTTCCTGTCCTCTCATGTGTTTGTGTCGTTTCTGCAGGACTGTTCGGACGTGGGACCTCAACTCGGAGAAGAAGCACAAGTCTGTGTTTAAGCCGCGATCTCTGCAGGGCAAGAAAGTGACGCCCACCTGCTGCACGTACAGTCGGGATGGGAAACTCATCGCTGCCGGATGCCAGGATGGAACCATCCAGATCTGGGACAGGAACCTGAGTGTAAGAGTCTTTATTTACGATCTGTGATGGATCTTTATCTTTACGCATCACTATTGCAATTTAAGAGACGTACCGCCCACTATGACAGGAAGTGTTCAACACTGCTGTTCAGTGTCACGCCAGACCTAGCATGTACACGCCGGGGGTCACTGGACGTTTGACCGTGCAGGAAGAGGGGGTCAGAGGTCATCAGAGTTCTGACACTGACCAGGTTTCTGTGGTGTAGTGTGCTAGTTTACAGCGGTCCTGGGCTGTAAGTGAGCAGCGTGGGTGTCCGACTGTCTAGTCTCAAGGCTGACAGGGATGAATAGGGCAGATGGGGGTGATTCACGCTGGACGCTGCTCTCATAGGAGATTTGCTGCTGTTTGAAAATTGCCCGTGTGTTTGTTTGGTTGGGGCATTACTGTGGTGTGTGTGGTCCTGTAGACGGTACCTCTAAAAGCACTGGAGGTAGATGTAAACACAGTTAAATGCATACATTTATTTAGTAGTGCCCTGATTAAACAGATATGTGAAGAATTATGTTTAGAAATTAACCTTCTGCGTGAATCTGGTATCCCAGCAGCACTGGGTTTAGAGGAGATGTGGTCAGTATGTCAGTTAGTTAGTCAGTTAGTCTTTGGTACCAAAGGTTTTCTCCTGTTTACTTTCAGGTGGAAAGTTTGTTCTGAGACAGTGAGGTGCAGTTATTGGGTTCAGTGTTTGTCTCTTTCGTGGACGTTTGGACACTGAACAGATGAGTGTGACATCACTGATCACATGACTGATGAGAAACTTCTGCATTCAGTCAAACTCATTTACAGCTGTGACACTGTGGCTGTTTTCCTCTGTTTACTTTGGCTGTAGTGGAAAGACTTTTATTGTGAAAACAGAATGAGTGGCGTTTTTAATTGTGTTACTGGTCTGAAGTTTTTCCCATGACAGAGTTCTTTGATGGAAGCTGTGGCCACATTCTACACGAACTTCAGTCCCATCAGCCATGAAGAGTTTGTGTTTTCTCACCGTTGGTGTTATTCAAACTGCTTTAGGTTTATTTTTGTATTTAGTGGACTTCCTGTAGCAGTTTGTGCTTCTGAAGGACTGCAGGAGAACGGAGTGTCGTGTGTTGGGTTGGCCTGTTGTTTCAGGTTTGTGGGGACGAGAGTTTAACTGATAGCAGGAATGTGATGTTAACATGGAGCATATGGTGTGTGCGTCACACCTCCAGTAAAAACTCCCATCAGCCCCTGTGCTGCTCGGACTGAGTGAGTGTGTGAATGAGTGTCAGACCGTGAACAGTGGGTCTTTCTGCTGAAAAGAGACACTTCCTGAATTTCTTTATTGCATTACCAGCCCTGTTAACATAACACACTTTATATTACAGAGTTTCCTGTTCTGCCTGTGGACTGATATCAGATTTGTAGAAGGTTTGGGACTGTGTTGAGATGGACGTTGGCGCGATCTGTTTCCTGTGTCTCTGTGAAATGAGCGCAGCACCTGTCTAATGGATTCCTGGAATGTGTAACTCATGTGACGAACCATGCGCTCACTTCTGACTTAAGCAATTAGATGCTGCAGTGTTTCCTGCGCAAGCCTGTTTCTGTGTTTGGGCTGTGAACAGCTAGTGGAGACCCCTGACCGATCCAGCATGGCTAAAGGTTAATTAATGATTAACAGCATTTATTTTATCCAAACTCATTTGTGAAGTATTGGGTATTTTAACTCAAATATATTTAATATCCAGTCAGTGAGTGAGATGTTATTTCACAACATTTAAATCAGTAGTTTTTAATGTCATCTGTATTTCTTTATTTTTTATATTTGTCTGTATTTTTATCACATTTTATTCAAACACACAAACTGGCTGAGATGTTTTTCTGTTGGGCTGTTCAAGCAGCTGCGCTGAGAACAGAACCATGTTTGTTCTCTGTATCTTCAGACCATTTCGTCTGATCGTTGGTTGCAGGATCTGCTGTGTTGTGGACAGCAGTGAGATGTTTAGCATGTTCTGTGATTGTGTCCAGGTGGAGATGGAGGCTGTTGTCTTCTGCTATGTTTTCTTAAAGGTCCATTATTTGAAGAGAATTGTATGGATCTAAAACTTGGCAGGAACTGTCCAAACTTGCTTTGTTGTGGCCCTTAGGTCCATCACGGCTTGACTGTAATGTAAAAATGATCCAAACAGTTTACAAACAGAACATTTTGAGTTGATAAGTCGTGACATTAATACACAGCTTTGAGTTTGTGATCCTCAGATATAATGCGTCACATGATCCGCCGTTTGAGCCAGGAAATAATCACAAATACGTTATTCATTGAGCGGGTCATGGCTGCCAAGCGTCGCCTCGTACCCCCAGCTGTTTCTCTGGCTTTCTCTGTGGCAGCCGGTACGAGATCCACAAAAAACCTGAGATTTATTACTGCTTGTTCTGTCAGACTAAATATTTACCCAGCATTCCCCAGCAGCTTATAATAACAGCCCGTTGCTCGAGGGTACATCCCAGAATCTGTGACCCATCTGCAGGGAGACAGTATCACTTCTGCTTGCTCTGTGCAGAACACATCACCTGATGTACCGTCACCAGAGCGGTTCTGAGTGGCTCAGGCCCAAACTGTTGCATGATTATGGGTGAGTTGTTTACACACAGGGCAACGGTGGAAATATTGTGATGCTGTTTACATCAGCAAGCGGCCATGTTGGGTAGTTTTTACATATGAGCACAATGAAGTAATATGAGCAAATCCAGTTAAACTTATGTGACATCTACTGCTCATAAACAGAGAATGTGAACAGACTTTATACATTTGCAGCTGGTCTCTGATCTTCACTGTTGTCTGATGTGGGATCGGACATTGATTATGGGGTCGTGAACCTCGTCAGCTTCACTTGTGTCTCGTGTTTTGAGAGCAGAGAGAGGAGTGTTGTCTGCTGTCTGATGTTCAACCACATTACATCATCATATTTGAGTTGATCTTTCAGATCATATCAGCTGCAGCTCTGACAGATCTTGTTGAAGAGAGTTTAGAAGAATCTACACCTTTTACTAGTAAAGAACTGTGACGTGTCCTGTTTTGCTTTATACATGTGCCACTGCATTGCAGCTTTTAGGTTTAGTCATTTATGTCACACATTGAAACGCAACTAAGTTGTAAAGTGCTTCTCAATTTAATTGAAAGGAGGAAAATCATTTTTTCACAACTTTATAATAGTTACAATTCACAGTCTTTATTTGTTTCGGCTGTTTGTGAGGCGATGGTTTGCAACATGATGGAGGGTTTGGTTAGTTCCTGTTAGTGACTGAAAATGTTCTTATGTAAGTTGTACAAATGTTTTCCGCTTTATAGAAACACAAATGTTTGTCATTATTTAGTCACCGTTCTGTTGATTTAAACCTGTGAGCAGTGAACTGCTGCTTCCATGACAGACATGGAGGAAGAGAGAACAGCCTTTACTGTAGATTTTCCTCAACAACATCTGGATATTGTGACCCAAATGAACGACAGTCATTTCTCAATATCCTCTCGATCTGAACACTTCAGATTCAGAACAGCACACGATCTGTTCATTTAATCAGAGAAATAAATCAGAGCGCTTAAAGCAGAGACTGAAGTAATCTTCTCTGAAGAGCGAATATCCGTCTGTGGTGATTTGATTGTTTCTGGGACGTTGACTGTTAGGAGCCGCTATCGTTCTTTGAGGCACATCTGTATGAGGTTGTTCACACTTTTACCTCAGACACTGAGGTAAATCCTGCTGTTGTGTTACTCAGAGCAGATATAATGTCCCGTCTTTAATGTTTAGTATCAAAATCATTTGATCAAATCCAATAGTTTGATAGTTTAAGATAAGAAGGCCAGTTAGTGATATACTTTGTTTGATAAATATTCTGTAAATCATGCTAATGAAAACAGCAGGTGGATTTGAACTTCGGTTCCCCTCACATTCGGCTGTAGGTACATGAAGCTTGAGTTTGGTAACTCTTTACTCTAAAAGCTTCTGTCAGAGTGATCTGTCTCTCTCGCTCTGCTTTCAAGAAGAGTCAGAGCGTGTAATCTCTAGTGTCTCATTCTTATCCTGATGTTGCCGATGACAGGCGATGGAAGATGGACGTTTCTGGAAGCTCTCACTGTAATCAGCGCCCGTGGTGAGCTGGAAACCTGAGCTGGCCCCTCAGCCGTGAGATTGTGATGAAGGACCCGCTCAGGGGCCCGAGGATGTCTTGTCAAGAGTAATCTCATTTATGTCAGTGTTTTCCCTTCAGCCCTTCCAGAGAACTGAGCTCATGCATGTATCTGACTGCAGACGTATTCCAGAGTCCATCAGAACATGAACAGAGATGTTCTGTGTGCTGAAACTGAATGAGGTGTCGGGTTGGACGTCCCTGCTGCTGAATGGAGCTGAAAACTGTTTCCAGGTCGAAAGAGTTGCACAGAATTGGGTTTCATTTGTTTTTCATGTGTTTCACATGTTAGTTTGTTGTTGTGATGTTTACAGATTCAGTCATCATTGTTTAAAGTCAACATGAAACCTCAGCATATAATGGGAAATACTTTCAGTTGAATAAGAATATTTAGCAGTAAATTAAAGTCTGATTTGATAGGATTGAGAAATATTATTGGTTCCGTGTGGATTCACTTGGCAGGGGAGTTTGTTTCTTACGCTGATGTTTTTCTGATTGAAACAGGATGTTAGTTTTTAAAGAGCAGTTTTATCTCACGTTAGAGATATGAGATGCTGCTCCGATCTAGCAGACATTAACTTCAATCCTCAAAAGGTCACATTTGATTTATGGTGTTTTAATATTTTAAACATTTTCTTCTCATTATGTGCTGTAATGAATCGTTCGTCCTCAGACCTGCAACATGTAGTTTATAAGTAAACGGGGTACATTTTGATTTAAAGTTTGATGAGAGGAATTTGAAGGGTGTCTCAGACAGAGAAACTTTCTTGCACTCATGAATTTATTAAAGTGATTTGACCCTGAAAGCAGTCAGCATTGACACGCTCCACTGGAGAAACTCTTATAATGAACAAGAAAAATCAGTCAGTTATGCAAAAAATAAATTGGTTTTGTGGAGCGCAGTCGTGGCAGCAGCAGCACTCGGTGTTTCAGGTGTTATCTCTCTGTTCCAGCATTCCTCCACTCTCTGTGTGACGGTACCAACACTGTTCATCTCTATCGTCACGGTAACCAACAATAAAGTCAAATGAGAATGTAATCGTGATGTTTCTGAAGATTTCGTTCTAGAGGTGATGTTCTGGACTGTTCTGTGGTTCCTGTTGTTCAGTGATAAGTGAAGGATGAAATTAAAAATGTAATGTGATTAAAACAGTTTCAGAGGTTCTGTTGAACTGTGTTCCATTGGTCAGACGTTGTCTGTCTGTTTAACACATCAGTCTTTTTCAAGTGTGACAGCGGCACTCAGATGGTTATTGATCAGACTAAATGGATCTGAACACTACGGGCTCCACTGTGTGCTGTGTGATCTCCTGACCTTCTGTGCACTTACACTCACTCCAGTTACAGTGAAGTTCTGTATCTATCTGAAACAGTGCATGGACACACACACACACACTGAGTGTGTTTGAGCTCTGGACTCCTTGAATGGATCCAGCATGTCGCAGGTCTCATGGACTGTTGATTGAGTCTCTGGTCACACTCCATTAGAATCTCGCAGAACATCAGTCCTTTGGATCGTGATACGGGTGGTCCATCATTTCAGAGCCATGAGGGTCTCTGAAAGGCGGTTTTGCTTCACGAGAATTAAGTTAACTGTCTCCACTCACCCTTAAATGGCACTTTGGGCTTGTACATATGTTCTGATGTGTTTTTATAACTGGAGAAACAAGACGATTCTAAGAGGATGGATGGTTTCACACACAGGTGAAGATGGCCACCAGTAAAGCTCTCAACAATTCTGATCATGTATTTGAGAGTAGAACCTACAATGTTATCACCAGTTTTGCAGATGGAAATCTCATGGACTTGTGGCACTGCAATATGAAAAAGGTCTCAAGTAACAAATGTTGTGCACAGTCTTCTGAAACCCCTCCTGTTTCTGTCTTATTCCTGCAGGTTCACACAAAGTTTCACTGTCGTCAGGCACACGCTCCAGGATCAGACACTTCCTGTCTCACCTTCTCTTATGATGGAACAACTTTAGCGTCGCGTGGAGGTCAGATCGGTCATTTTATGCTTCATAAACTGAGATGTTCATACCGTGTCATGCTAGATGTTTGTCAGCTGTTAGGACCTTCTAAACTGTTTCTCAAGTACATTTTTCCAGCACAATAAAATACATTATGATTACCACTGAGTTTTAAGCTAAACGAAATGCCATGATATTACATAAACTGTATTTAATATGTATAATGATGTTGAGGTATTTGAAGGTATTTTGGGCAGTTAAAAATCAAGTTTTCCAGACTCAAAATGACAATTAAAATAATTACAGAAGTCACAGCAATTATATGTATATATCAAATAAATCTGTCCTGCCTAAATCTGTTCTGTTATCAAATATATGGAATTACTTGTGCAGCGATACAAGAGTTCGGTCAGACTGTCAGCTGTGACCATCTTGAATCTGTGGGTTTTAAACGCTGCTCACAGAAACAAAGTGAAGTTGTATCCAAAGAATGAACTTCTTGTCTTTATCTTGACCTTATAAAAGATGAGATAAAAGTGCTACTGTCCCAGTGATGCCCCAGATAAACATCCTGACACTCACGAGCCACACTGAGGCCTTTCTCTCAGAGATCTGTCTGTCGTGTAAGAGCTTTAGTCAGCAGTATTGTGGAGACCCCCGGCTCTTTATAAACTCTTCACTGTGAGCCGTCAGACTCACGTAAGATGTGAGTCAGACATCCGTCAGCCCAGCCGTTCTCTGATTCATTCAGAATTGATGTGTTTTGTGTTTCTCATCTGATTGGCATCTGATGTGTCCCTCAGCTTCTCATCTTCTGTCTGTGCTGTTGTGTTTCAGGCGATGACACGCTGAAGATGTGGGACATTAGAAGCTTCAGGAATCCTCTGAGTGTGGTCACCGGGCTGACCTCCTACTTCTCCATGTAAATGATGTACAACATCTTATTTAACTGTTCTGTAAACCAGATCAGATGTTTCTGATCATTGATTCTGATCATTGACTCTGCACTGTTCACACTCTCTAAAAGTGCTGATGTTTATTTATGAGTGACACTTGGATAATCAGAATAGGGATCTTTAACAGATTATTGTATAATAATGTACATAAGCAGCTGTAGAGTAATTACTGCGTTTAATATGTTTTATGAGACATGAATTGAAGTGTGATTTGTGGTTTTATCTGTGTTAACAGGACAGACTGTTGTTTCAGTCCTGATGATAAACTGCTGGTCACAGGAACCTCGGTGAAGAAGGACGAGGGCAATGGGAAGCTGATCTTCTTTGAGAGAGAGTCGCTTACAAAGGTCTATGAGATTGAAGTGGCCAGTACGGTAAGTTCAGCACAGTTCCACACAATCTCCTGAATAACAGTTTCCATAAACACAGACTGTAACTTCAGCCTCTGTTGTAGTCAGGGAAAAATGTCTCTGGTTTAAAGGTTTTGATGTTTTAATGGTGCCGGTGTGGTTCAGGTCAGAAGATGTGATAGAGTTTGTTTGGGATGGACAGCTGATGCACTCAGTGTCGGAGCATTTAGAGGTCGTCTGTGAGTTGAATGGTTTTCCAGTCTGAGGTCTGTTATCTGAAGCAGAGGAGCTGTGTGTGTTGTGTGTGTTGTGTGTGTTGTGTGTGTTGTGTGTGTTGTGTGTGTTGTGTGTGTTGTGTGTGTTGTGTGTGTTGTGTGTGTTGTGTGTGTTGTGTGTGTTGAGTGTGTTGAGTGTGTTGAGTGTGTTGAGTGTGTTGTGTGTGTGTCTGTGTGTGTCTGCGTGTGTGTGTGTTGTGTGTGTGTCTGTGTGTTGTGTGTGTGTCTGTGTGTGTTGGCAGTTACAGTCATTGCTGTTTGTTCAGAGCACTTACAGAAGAGACGTTCCAATAAAATAACCATTTTTCTCTAATCGTACAGTCTCCAGGAAGCGTGTCGTCTTGAATTACAGAACTTGGCGACCCATGTGTCTGTCAGATTACTGTTAGAGTGAAAAGATTTGCAGTTAACAGACAGGAAATCAAGCCATTGTTTGTCCTTTAGGAGGAAAATAGGATGTTGTTTTAAGTAGAATTATATCTACAGTAACATACAAATGGATCAATTTTTTTATATTTAGGGGGTCTGATTAAGTAACTCATAAGAAATAAGTAATAATTTATAAATAAGTACAAATAAAATGTAAAAACTAACACAGAAAGCTGAAGTTTCCTAGCAGCCATCGGTGAGGTCGGTGTCTGACAGCTTCTGATGGGTCGGTGTAGAAAGCCGTGAGGTGATTGACAGCTGAAAACTCTCCTGCTCATCCGTGATGGAATGTTTCTCTGAGTGCTTTCACCATGAAAGTGTTTTGTGGCTTTTCTCTGGTCTGTCCCTCAGTCCCAGAGCACAGCCTGCAGTCATAACACCATCAGGGCTAATGGCCTCCGCCGGTCTCTCACTTCTTGAAGCTGACAGGATGCTACAGAGCAGTTCTCCTCCAACCCTTAACTTCTAGATTCTGTCACCATCACCCTCATGTTCTTTCTTCTGAAGACAAATGACATGCTTTAGAGACCAGAGAGTGTCTGTGAATAATGTCACTTTTACTGTATTGCACACATTCAGGTTGTGTGCCAGTATAATGTTTGTGGTTCTGTGTGAAACTGTACAGGACAGTATGAAACACAGCCCACCTTCATGGTGTGAAAAGAGCCCCTCCAATGTTCTGCTGAACATCTTATTATATATTGTACAGAAGAAAGAAAAGGTGTGTTTGAAGTGAAGAGCGACTCCTGTTCCTGAACTGTTGTTTCACTGTTTCTGAACTCTTTTGTATATCATTTGATGGAAATATCTTTGACCATCCTGAGGGCTGAATTTATATATTGGTAGCGTGCCCTCGGGTGACCTGACTGGCAGCTATTTACTGTGTTTATCTAGCGCGTCTCTGCAGGACGGCTGAAGAATTTAAGTGCTGGCTTTATGAAGTGCTGCGCCTGGCCGTTCTGTGAAACCAAGAGTCACCAATCATGTCAGTGTAAACATTAGCTGTAACCCCAGCGCAGGGTCGAGCGCCGTACCGGGAGCCGGATGCGTTTCCATGCTGGAAAGAGTCAATTCTCCAGGGGTGGCTGTCTGCTTCACTGGCGTTTCATAAGGTGCAAAGACCAGGTGAGACATCTGCAGGGTTCTCCTGGAGCATCTGGAGTCAGTGTTTGGAATGTAACTGACCTGTTTGATGCCCGAAGCTAAAACAGAACCAGCTCGGTTTGGTCTGAAGTGATGCAGTGTTTATTTAAGACAGTCAGAATATCTTTGTGGAGATCTTTGAGAAGATCATGAAACTCATGTCTTTGTAGAGGTCGTGCTCAGACAGGCTTAAGTTTGATACTAAAAATAAACACAGTCCAGCGGGGCTGTTTAATAATGTAAGCCTGAGCTAAAAGCTCTGATGTTCAGACATACTCCAGGTGTCTTCAGGTGGTTTTTCACAAACGGCTCTGTTGCACAGTTCAAACCTCAGTTCCCTCCACCCATCACACTGCACTTGTAGATCTGAACTGAGGTCATCAGTTAACTCTCTCTCTCTCTCGTTTTGTCTGATTGACAGCAGAGTTCTGTGCTGATGTTGTTGGTTCTGCTCTGTCTGGTTCTTCTGTCTGTTTTCAGCTTGTTTTGTTTAGGAAAGATTGAAGATGAAAAAAGATGCAGAAATGTCACGGTACACTCTGCCATAACCGCAGTAAATGCACTTTAGAAAGATCTGACGCACTCGCAAAACAGAAAATGATGCTTGTTTGGTTCCTGTTCTTGCTCGCAGAAACATCAGAGCTGCAAGTAAATACTTTGCATTTTGAGAGGAGTGTTTGTTTCACAGAAGCAAACAGTTTCATGTTTTGGCCCGTGATGCAGGACTCTTGAGGTAAACAGCATTGCTGTGGGAGTCTGACATGCGTGTCGAGGACGGTCGTATATATTGCTGCTATTTCTGCGCTCCTCAGGGGCCTCTGTGTGTTCTGTGTTAGAGCCACGCAGTGCCGCTGCAGTGATGACATGTTTCTTGTAGGTTCTGCAGTTAAAACTGTGTGGTGTGACTATAAGTGTTTGCATGTGAGCGCGCTGTACCTGCACACGTGTGTTACAGCTGCACTGCATGCGTCTAACAGGATAATTAAACTCATGAGGAATTTAACGATTTATTTTTAACCGTTTTTTTTTTTCCAGTTTAGATTCCAGTTCATGTATTCATATCTGTTGTTCTGTTCACAGATGTTGCAGAATTACTTTTGGTCTGCTCATTTAATAACTGTGTTTTTACTGCATAAAAGATATTTATAGTTATATATAGTTAAACTAATGTGAGTTTATTTGTCCACATGCTCATGAATGCAGATGCACCATTAACACGCCTGTATGCTAACTGCATGTCTGCAGGGTCATTTACTGAGGCCTGCTGGGAGATTTCTGTACTGCATTCTGACAGAAAACATCTCCAATCTGCAGGCAAATCTTCTAAGTAATCAATTAATCGGCCTGATGCCCACAGAGATGATTACGGTACATCCAGTTAAGTTAATAAGGGCTGAAATCATGGAGGGGGCGGAGTCTAAAGCTGTATTGTAGGTCAGGCAGACTGAACGGAGCTCAGCTGGAGGACTGAAGATCTGCTCGGGGTTTAGAGCTTCTGAACAGCTGGAGGTTAAGCAGCTTTCACCCCCCCTCGCACACACACACACATCCGTAGGTTTACTGATCTACATGCAGGAGTATGTACACTTCACAGACAGCAGGATCTGTTTACAGTCAGGCATGAGCGTGTTTTATGTATGCTGCCCATGTGCATAATAAAAGTTTCTCTCGGATGATGTCTGATTTTCTTCTCCATCTTCAGAATGTCTTCAGTGTTCTGCACTACAGATACAGCATGTTTACAGTGACTCTAGGAGCTGTTGATAGATTTGGTAGATTTGTCATTTGGGGGTGAATTATTTCTTTAATGTTGTGCAACTTGCAGTTTTTCAATGTGAAACTTTACCCACATTCATAGTGTCAGATGTTTGTTCCCTACATGCGATTCCAGGTATTCAGAACACACACACACAAACACACACAGCTCTGGCAATGGTCCGTTTGTCACACAGTCTTTGAGATCCAGGCCTTCACTCAACAGCCAAATATAGTCAACTGAGAGCAGTGAGACACACACACACACACTCACACACAGGTTTACATATCAGTCTCTCCGACTTGTTTTCATTCTGGCTCTGTGTTTTTCCTCTGCAGCTGGTTAATGTTCACTTCCTGTTGAAATGACTTGTGCCTGTCTCTGACTGTGGCGTTTCTCTCGTCTGTTTTCAGAGTGTGGTACGCTGTCTTTGGCATCCAAAGTTGAATCAGATCATTGTTGGGACTGGGAACGGTCAGGCCAAAGTTTACTACGACCCACAGAAGAGCCACAGGTACACACACACACAGTCACACACCCCTGTCCGACTGCATGTGTTCGTTCAGTCTGAACCACCCAACTCATGTCCTTTATTTCTGACAGTGTGGAAACGCAGGAAAAAAACTCATTCGATTTCCTCCATTAGCAGGGGGCAAAACTAAAACCCAAATCAATTGTTTGAGTTCAGATCACAGTTTCCTGTTGAATACACACAGAAAACCAGCTCACATCTCCCTTTACACTCTTTATTCTTCAGAGGTGCAAAATTATGTGTGGTGAAGAGCAAGACCAAGGAGAAACATGCAGAGACCCTGACGCAAGATTACATAATCACCCGTGAGTACACCATATATATGCTGAAAACACACGAGCCAATCACCTGAGCCGCAGGCCTCATGTGACCAATCGCTCTGCAGTAAACTCTGTAGAGTCCAGTACTGTACTGTGTTTATTAATGATGAAGTTTGGCGTGTCATCACAGACATATCCCAAAATATAAATCAGAAACTCCGTGTAAATAAATATACACACACACACAGTCCTGCACGATAAGACCATAACAGTGATAATATTGCCCTTTCCTGCCCTGAGAGGTTCCATCCTGCATTAAATCCTGTGCTAGACCCATTATCCAGTCTGTGTGTGTTTGTGCTTTCCATCGGATTGCTGTGCATCACCCGTGGGGCACGACACCATTAGCGTGTGTCAGTCTGTCATCCACGCTTCTGCCATGAGAGCGCCGGTCACACCAGAGCTGCTCGCACACGACCCTCGTCCCTCCCCGAGCGCGTGATCGCCCGCTGAGACCCTCATGCAGCCCTCCATTAACAGTCACCCGCCGTAACGCGAGCGCTGATTAGCATTCATCGTGTGATTGGTAGAACAGAGTCACGTGTTCCACAGGGCAGTGGAAAATCTGAGGTGACAGGAAACAGAATGGTGCTCCATTGAGGAAAAAAGACAGAACTGTTAACCTTTTTGCTTAATGTAGCGTGAGCGAGTGGAATTAGCAAAGAACTCCTCGATGGAAAAACGCTTCATCTTTCCAACACTGAGAGCATCTCCTGTGACACACACACACACACGGCATCTTCAGCCATTTATTTTGGTTGTGTTTGACAAACTGTGAAATGTGGGCACCTTCATCAAAAGTAAATAAAAGCACATGGTTGTCATGGCGATTATCGAGTGTAGTATTCCAGTGTGTTTATTGTATTGTGTGGTATTGTGTTTGTTATTAGCTCACGCCCTGCCGATGTTCCGTGAGGCCCGACAGCGCAGCACCAGGAAACAGCTGGAGAAAGATCGTCTGGACCCAGTAAAGTCCCACAAACCTGAACCGCCCGTGTCCGGACCAGGTGATGAAATTCCCCTGCGTCTGAAATGTTATTTATTGATATGAAATGATCCTCAGGAAGACAGAAGTGTCTAGATCTTCAAAGATCTCAACACAACTCTGTTTAAACAACATAAATGTGCTTTTCCTGCGTGATGGAGAATGTTAACGTGTGTGTTTTCCAGAGCTGTGTGTGTTTACCCACAGTGTTGTACCATGTTGAACTAAATGTTATGGAGACGTTTGGAGAGGTGTTGTGTTGTGATCTTCTCTTTTGCTGTGTGAGCAGGCAGGGGTGGGCGAGTGGCCGCTCACGGGGGCACGTTGTCCTCCTTCATCGTTAAGAACATCGCCCTGGACAAAACCGATGACAGCAACCCCAGAGAGGCCATCCTGCGTCACGCCAGAGATGCGGCGGAGAATCCGTACTGGATCGCCCCAGCTTATAAAAAGTAGGTAGACAATACAAATCAACACAAAGCTGAATCAACAGAAAACGTGGACAGCGTTAGAAACATTTACTGTAGAATGATTGTAACTCGCGCCGCATCCGCGTCAGAAACTGCACACAGCTGGCAGGCGCAGGTAATGCGTGAGCAGCAGACAGTTGAGGTGAAACTGGAGCGTGTTGAGAGACACTGGTGAGTGTCGAGAGGTTCAGTTTACTCCTGTGAGTCACACCTCTGCTGACAGACGCATGAATCTTTAAAGACCTGCACGGGTTCAGAGCCTCAGGTTACAGGTTAGAGGAGACGCTATTCAAGAGCACAAAAACATTTATCTTTTACCAGCCAAAGACACAATGACCCCAGAAAGTGTTCAGACGCTTGATGTGTGAGTTTTGTTGAGTTACATAGCAGAACCGGTAGATGTAAGGAACCTGTAAGTGTCTTTACTGTTAGCAAACATGTTTTGAGCTAAACGTGAAACGGTTAGGTGTAGAATGGTAAAGCAGCACATGTCGGCTGTTTCACAACCTAGTGAGATGCCTACAAAGATTTCATTTTGACACATCATAGGTGCATCAGAGACAGCAGACCAATAAAATACCTGCAGATCTTTCCAAAAATACCTTCTCATTGTTCTTCAGTGGCAGACTGCATCCTGGTTTTATTTTTGACAAAATACTGAAATAAGATCTTGTGTGCCAAATTACAGCAGCTGTCATGAGGAGGAGTGTATCTGTGAGGGCTTTATGGAACGCTAATGGATGTGGAAGTCCTGGTTTTATGTTATGTTTACACACAGTAAAATAGAAACCGTTTTAGAGACTGTAGGCAAAGACATCAGTCTTGGGTTTGTATTTACATTGTGGTGGCATGTGTAAGAGTGAAGCAGTAGCTTTCAGTTAGTTACAGTGCTGAAATAGGACTCTGTTCATATTTCTGCTCTGCTCTGGATGTTTATATGGAGACACATGGATCTGGTCTGATTGGTAGAGTTGAGTTTAACTGAACCTCCTCATGACAGAAATCATTAGATCAAAGCCTCATACACAGATGCTGAGATCGGATTGGACAGGACAGATGAGGAGGTGGGGCTGTTTTTAGATTGTTAGAATAATTTTTCAGGTTGAATTACTAATTTTACATTTATTTTTATTTAAAAATAAAGCATTTTGTTAAATACACCATTTTTAGTTTTATGATTTCATGTGTAGTTAAAGAATCCCAACAAAAGTGTTTGTGTGTGAGTGTGTTTGTGTGTAACTGTATCTGCATCATTAGAAGGGAGTGCAGCTCATCTCATCACTCAGGTTCTACAGTAATGACACGAGTGACAAACCGTCACCATCATCTGATGCTGCTTCTGTTGAGACACTTTAATTACTGTCTTCACACACACACACACACACACACACACACACACACACACACACACACACACACACACACACACACACACACACACACA
>JBAJNP010002579.1:4153-16937 GCA_036877545.1 Yasuhikotakia modesta
ACACACACACACACACACACACACACACACACACACACACACATTAAAGGCAAAACTGTATTAATTCAATGCCTTTATTTTTGTAAAACACTCAAACTTAAAACACCTTCCAGGTTTTGAAGACAACAGTGAATGAAACGCATTATAGCGGTTTCTGAAAGCAAACGGCCGTAAGAGACCATCAGTGTCTTTCTGTAGTTTCTTCACGCTGCTGTAGATTCGCCCCGGTGACCCCAAAAAATACCCAGCAGCCCTTGCAGGTCTCTGAGCCACAGCGAAACATTTTACAGCAACAAAGCTTACGGCGATTTCAGCCCTTCGAACCTCTCTGGATTACAGCTTATTTGTATTGCAGGTTTAGCGCTTTGCAAAGGCAGATTCGACCCCCGGGTTGCTTGCATGAGCACCAGAGCTCAATGAATCGGGGGGCATGTGCGCTAACTGTAATTTAACTTTATTTTGCATTATTTACAGTGTTAAAGACATTGTTCATTAAAACATCAAGTTCGTCAATAACGGTCAATTACTACAGATGCTTGTACGTGACACTTGCAGGCAGCTAGTTTCCAAGGCAACGGTTCTTTGGTTTTCCAATGGTTGCTGTTGATACGAAGCGAATAGTTCCCATCGTGTTTTGGGTTATTTTTTCACGAGGAACCGCGTGATGTCACCCGCCAGCCTGGAGGCAGTCTGATCTCGTTTCATCTGTCCTCTGTCTTTGGCCTGCTGTGCCGTCCTCTGTCAAAATATACAAATATACCACAGAACATTAGCAGAGTCATAATTTAGCCTGTAAGTTCATTTAAATCATTCTGCTGTGTAATTTAGCTACATGTACCTCACGAAACCATTACACTGTACGCTACTGTAAACACAGATAGATTTTGTGGTTGTTGTATTGCAGTTGTAAAGTACAGTAGGTAAGTGTTGGTGTATCTGTGTGTGTGTGTGAGTGAGTGAGTGCTGTACCGTACGATGACACGCGGTGCAGAGGGTTTGCAGATTGTCCAGCACACATTGCCCCCCCCCTCTGTAAACCGGGTTGATGTGGTCCACCTGCCAGAACTGGCCCTCGGCTGGACTCTGTATCATCTCATTCAGCTGCAGAACAGCCACACAATGTTAAACCATCACATCAGCGTTAAATACTGAACTTACAACAAAACAACCGCCCTCAAAAAGCCACGACTCCTCAAACAAACTAAAACATTTCTTAAGATGATTGCATTTTACGTTTTTATTGACTAGCTATGATGCTAAACTCGTAGCTACATAGACGCTGCGGTTCAGCTCGCCGGGAATGCTGGGATACGCAACAGAACTTTTGTAGATTTGCGAGGAAACCGCAGCCAGCGCGTGTCGGCATTTCAGTCCGTGGCCGTTTTCAGAATCGGCGTCTCTGGGGAAACCGTGACTGAAGGAATCGAACCGTCTCTCTCAACAGCTGAGCTGAACCAATCACTGTCCAAATCTCCTCAGAGCCGCGAAGACCTCCGGGATCTACAGCGACGTGTTACAGAGCACAAGACCTCGCGAGTCGACGCGCACGTCAAAGCTGCGTGGGTTCAAACCGCCGTTTCATCTGCCTGCTAACAGCAACATCACTAAACAGAAATTACAACACAAACATTTAACGTAACAATGACAGGAAGCTTGTTTAGAGCTCTGCGTGTTATCGATTAACGGTCGGATGCTCGGGGCGCTAACAGAAAAGCCAAACAAAAATCAAACCTGCACCACATAGCAAAGCATTGTGGGAAAAATCAATCCGACAGAGCGGGTGTTGTGTTGCACCGGGTTCTCAGGAGTGTGTGTGAGTGTGTGATTGTACTGATAACTCTATAGACAGTCAGAGGGCCAAACCTGTGAGCTGTTACTGCTAAAAAAACAAGAGGGCGTCTTTATTTCTCATTCTCTGTAAGCAATATTTGTTCAATAAAACTCAGTGTCGACTCGCTCTCAAACGTCACAGATCACTTCCACTAACACTGACAGTTTGGTAACAACTAACTAGCTGCAGGAAAACTAACCAACCACTCAGACTAAAATAAGTTCTAATGGTTAAAGTGTTTATAAATGAAGAGTTAAGATAAATTCTGCTTGTTTTACTTTTGAACTTGTAATCGATTCAAATCAAAAGGCTACAGACCCCCATTATGTGGGTGGTCTTAAACTCATGTACAGGTATGTTTACCTGTTTTAAAGGAAGCTGAGCCAGCCAGGTGTTGTCCAGTATGTCTTTGCGGTGAGATCGGGGGGCGTCCCGGACCTGCAGGTACAGCTGGTGGGCGTTCAGTCCGCAGTGCTGACACAAGCCCCCTTCGGTCTGGAACACGCGGCTGCGCATGTAACCCTGATTGGAGCGCAGCTGGAAGTCCTCCATGCAGGCGGGGCTGCAGAAACCTCCGGCCCAGCCGCAGTGATCTGAGCTGGGCCTCTGACAGGACAGACACAGCGGCGTTCCGGCCGCGTCCAGCGCCTGCAGGTATCCGGGTTCAGAGTCCGTGTGGCTGCGCTCAGAGGTCTCGCTGCAGACACACACACAGACGTGACAAACAACAGCGTCACATTCTGTAGCAATTCTGAGCTTTTGCTCACAAAGACCATCATTATAATTAACTTATACATCCACAAAATACAATGTTTTAAAGTTTAGATCATTGTTTTTGACCATTCAGTGAGTTTTTTTGGCAGTACAGTTTCTAACGTGCTGATTGTTTGTATAGGTGTGTGTGTGAGTGTGAATGTTTTCATCACACAAACTTCATCACTCTCAGTGTCTCTCCATGGCTTTCAGGAAACTGTGGACTCCATCAGTTCGTCTCATGACTCTCTCGCTTCGTCTCGTCTCCGTTTCTTTCTCTCCGTCTCCTAAAAATATCCCGCTCCAGACAGCGCTCGGTACGTCGCAATTTTTTCCTCCTGCGGTTACCATGGTGACACTGCAGCACTTGCGTGTGTGTGGATTAAGCCCTTATCCTCTGCACTAAGCGATTTTTAGCGCACACACTCAGGTTTACATGGCTAACTGTTCGCCGTGCACATAATTACATGAGCAAATGCCTTTTCAAAATAAATTGTCGCAACGTAATATTTTCTCCAGGACCGATGCATATTTATAAATATATATCCGTCGGTCTCAGTCCCACCCTGACTGCAGGCAAGAAATATATATTAATTTGTGCATTGAACACACCTGTGGTATCAGACGACACAGTTTGCTGAGATGAAGCCACAGCGAGAGATTGAGAGAGATTGGAGTTTTTCTTGTGATGCACAAAGTGTAGGTGACAGGTGTGTGTGTGTATTTGTTTGTGTGTGTGAGACTTCAACCTGTCCGTCTGGTCAGCTTGTTTAGACACGGATCGTCTTTTAGGGGCAACGCTGTCTTTGTTGATGATGCGTGTAGCTCCGCCCTCTTTCTGAGCGACAGCGACAGAGGTCTGAGCTACATCCTGTTTGGTTAGATACCTGAGAGAGAGAGAGAGAGAGAGGTTAAAGTGTCTCTGTGTAAACTGTATTAGAACATCGCAGTACGTTACAGTATCTGTTACCGTACGACATGGATATGATGTTTCTGTAACAGAACAACAAACTAAGAGTCGTGACAAAATCCTTTATTAAAACTGAAATTTAAAGACAATTTAATGACTGAACCGAAAGCATCAAGTCAACTTTAGTGTTTGTTGTTTCTTTATAGTAGTTAAAGTAAATGGTTAACAATATAATATAAACTATTTTAACAAAATGAAAACAAAGCAAAACAAATGATTACAGTTAAAATAAGTCAAATAGTAATTTTAAGTTTGACACAAAAATGGGCGGGCCGATGTGATTGACACCTCTAGCTCCGCCCACCTCTCCACTGTAATTGTGTGTGTGTTTTTGCCTGGAGGTGCTGCTGTGACGTCGCTGTGTGTGTGAGATCTCCTCCAGCAACACGATGGGGCTGTGAAAGAGTCTTCCAGTCTTCCTCACCATCCTCTGCCTCATTGCTGTCAGAGAACTCCACTCACTCACAAACCTCAGCACCTGCAACGCAAAACACACACACACACACACACACACACACAGACAGATAAGCTTTAGGACTTTATAATATCTGATGAAACTCTAGTTAGAAACACACACAGACACACACACACCTGTCTCCTGTTCTCCGTACGGCTGAATTCTGGTGGCAGCTCTTCCCAGTTTTGAAGTCTGATATCCAGAGGAATAAAATTACAGTGGAGAGGGACACCGTCCTACACACACACACACACAGATCTGATCTTATGTCATATTATGCAAATGAGCTGTAGAAAAGTACGCAGGTACGAAGCATTGATGAATATTTATGTTTCATACTGGCTGAATCAAAATTTATAGCATTTATTGTCAAAACTCTCATTAGATTTTGGACAAAGAGTGTGTGTGTGTAATTCACTATCGCTCAGCTATAGGGCTAAAACAGTCAGTGATCTGTGTTTATTGTACCTTGTCATAGATGTATATCCTGTCTGTGTTTTTGCTGGCGCAGAACTTCAAACTCTGGTAAACCATAGCAGAGTCGTCCGACCGCTTGTGAGTGTGTCCATCATCTGTCAGACACACAGACAGAAGATTAACCAAACAAGAAACATTAGAAACAGAACCATTGTTACGGACCGAACCGGCCGGTCTGTAAATCGCTCTAACGACGACTGAACTCCAGGAATGATGTGATCTGATCCGCCGCTCCAGAATTCGTCCCGCAAGGCTGTTCTGCATTCATTTGGGTCACATTTTCTCTACAGAAACCCCATGAGACTTAGTTACCAGAACCTCAGCGCCGTCTGAAACGGCCTCGCCGGACGACCAATCGCAGTGTGTTATTAAAGAGCCATTAGGTGTACTGTGCGCCGGCGGGGGGCCGGAGTCGTGTGTGCGTGCGGCGCACTACAAAGGTAAAACTTAAGAAGAAACCAGCGGTATGCGGAGCGGGTCTGAAAATTACACTTTTAGAAGAATGACAAATGACGACAGTTCTGGGAACCGCAGCCTAGAATTATCCACCTTTCACACGGTTGTGCTGTTAGCTGCAAAAACCTTATTGTGAAATCATTTCTACCTGCTTATTTTGTCACGAGGTCATTATTTACTCGTTCTCAGCACGTGTGATTTTATTTTCCTGGATGAAACAGCAGGAGACCTGTGTCAGTTTCGCACAGTGAACACACATATGGCGACTGAAGAACGTACTGCGTTTGTTTCATAACTGACTGCCACGTATATTCAGATTTTCAGAGAATGGCTTTAATTCGAGTTTCTTTTAATTGCCTTTCCTGTCCTTGACAAAATCATTGACTGCAAGAGCCGCTGTGAATGCCATTGTGAATGTAAAGTGCACTGAGGCTACGTCTGTCCAGCGTGTGCATTTTCTGAGATGCAAACCATGACCTTGGCGTTGCTAGCGTTACTGGTTGGGCTACATGAAAGCTATAGGGAAAAAACATTTTTTAACATCTCCTTTGTGTTTGACTTGTGAAAAAACGGTTTGGTACAAACATGAGGGAAAAATAATAACAGGTTTTAATTTTTGAGTTCACTTAAAATCTAAATCAGAACCTGGATCAACACTGGAGTGAGTTTCTGTAGCGAGTTTGTCTTCATCGTTGTGTTTGTAAGACGTGTGCTGATTGGTTCGTTGCTTGAGTGGTCCCTCTTCCTGATTGGTCTGTTGCCTGACTGCTTCTTCGTCCTGATTGGAGGTGTTGTCTGGAGCACCGGGGGTGGGCGAATCGCTTTTGAAACCTGCCTGGGGCGACGGCGAGGAGGAAGAGGAGGGGTGGTCCGGTAATGATGAAGGTGAGCTGGAAGCTAAAGGAGATACAGAGAAAAATAAAGAGATTGAGTTTTAACATTATTTGACGATTCAATTGATCAAATCTCAAGTCACAGAAATGTTAGTGTTAATTAAGGCCTTCGGATGACACGTTCATGGCCAGAAAGGGTTCTACCCACAATTCCTTGCAGCCGCCCAACGCAAAGATATCAACACGCAACGCCGTTAATGTCTTGCTAAAGACAGGCATGCTGGGAAATAAACAGATGCTGTCTGTTTTACGTTTGACTGACTTCCTTCCCTCAAACAAATTCACATTCCTGCCATATGGCACCACAAGACACGTAAAAAACTAAGTTTAAAAGCCTCCCTCGCACGCATCCAACAGCCTTCTGTGATGGTGAAACACGTTGTCTGTCGTGTAGCTGTTGTCTCGCTGTCTCCCCGCGGGGAACGATTGTCAAAACGTGACGGGAGACTTCGTCCGTAATTTGGAAGTTTGAGGTTGTCAGCCGAAGTCTGAGGAGCGAGAGATTTGTTTGCATGTGTGAGGCTGCGGTCGCATCTGATAATTGCGATTATCTTGCTTTGAGCTTCTCGCGCTGCTAATGAATTTCCACACTTCTAATTTTGCTCGTTTGCTTTTTCCTCTCTCTCCTGTTTCACACGTCCCTCCTCTGCTTTTCTTAGCTTTGCGTTGCACTTTCTTTCCCTCTTTTTCTCAGCCTCTCTCTCTCTCTGAAAGGTCTGGTATGGATCTTGTGAAATGTCAGCAGAGTTTGTGAGGAGCTGAGAGAAAGCTCTACTGCTGTGCTGTCTCTTAACCAGCGAACATCTCCCGCTGCGAATCTGAACCCTTATCACCATCTAAAGCGCTCCGCCGTGACACCATCAGCACCTGCAGCTCTCAAAGGGTCCAGGGTGGGCCGCTCGACAGCCTGTGTCTGTAACACACAAGTTTTGTGCAAGAGAATAATACCACAATTAAAGTTGAGAAATGAGCGATTTATCTAAAAGTTCAAACCACACTTTTCACTTACAGGATCTGAACAACAGATGCATTATGGGAGATTTCAGGGAAATGTTGCAAATATTAAGAAAGTTGTTCTGCAGATTTTAAAAATGTTGAGTGAATTGTCACAATTTGCCCATCACAGTTTAAATCAATGATTGCTCCAGCAAAGCAATCTGGAGAGAGCTCTCAGATGGTGGCGGAGAGAAACTGACGTCTTCAAATCACAGCCTTTCAGTCTTGCTTTGATGGATGCGTGTGTTCGGCCGCTGACAGGACGGCGTGTTTGCATGCAAGCTTCAGGCTGGTAGACACGCAGCAAATTGTGCGTTTTTGTTAGCAACTATTTTAACAGCAGCAGCGTATGTGAGAACGAGCAGAAATCTCATATCACTCACGACTGACTTAACTGACACTGAGATAAACGTGAAAATGAGCGCAAAACGCAGACGAGGTGACGGCTTGTCTGTTGTTTCTAAAAACGGCAAGATAACAGATTCATGGTTGCGACTAATTTCGATCGAGTCACAATCACAACAAATGTCCTTGTTTTACGAAGACGTGAGGGTGACCTGTGATAGAGAAAATCTTTAAACAATAATGTCAATTAGCTAATTTTTTGGTTAATAGTGATTTTAAAGACACAGGTCAACCAAAAATATAATCTTCACTGTTTACTCAAACTTTCTGTGTGAGACTTTATTTTTAAGTACGACACAAAATTAAAGATATGGCAACAATTAGGCAAACAGTAACTGTTCACAAATGTTGATGATGTTGATGTCTCACAGACAAAATAAAGTCACACAGATCTGAAATGAGTAAACAATGTCCCAAAAATCATATTAGCATGAAACATATAAAAACCGTCTGGTTTAAACACATCAGAAAACGCACAAACAAAATGAGTTAGACAGCAACAGCTGGATGCTTGTATCTCTGTGCTGTCGCCGGACGGACTGATGCTCTGAGCGATGGCATTAGATGTGATGGAGAAACAAAGATTTCATTACTTTATAAAGTCGTGACACTGAATGAAAGCGGCATTTTTGATTTGACGTATGACAACATTCATCTCTCCTGACTGTGGCCGTGATAATGACTTATTTGCCATCTCATCTATTCCTGTCGTTCAGCGATCACGTCGTTGACGTTTCTGTCTTTCGCTCGTTCCGTGTGGAACTTTAGGAATGTTTTAAGAGTCTGTGAGGGACACGTTCCGCGGATCAGCTGCGCTTTTATAAAGCTGATCAAATACCGCAGAGTCCAAAATCCTGAGACTCGAGATCTGATTTAAACCTGCGTAAACAAAACAAATGTCAAACGTAAAAACATCCTGACAGAAGGAAGCAAAACTACTTCAGATTTCTAGGTCAAATTTGATGTACAGATTGCAACTGTTTGCAAAAATGTTTGCTGGTGGTCTCATGTTTTGGACCCCTGTAAACAGTGGAATAGTTTTTAACGGTCTTGAAATGAACAGACGAAAGTAACAAACATTATCACATTAACAGCCGACAGGACGTCACCTCTCTGTAGATGTCGTGGCATGTCACACATCTCGCAGCGCAGCAGCAGTCCGCTGTTGGAGAAGGTACAAGCTGTACAGCTCCACCTCTGATTGTGTCGTGGCTCCTGCGGTCCCGCGGATAGCCTACGGGGGGCACACAGGGACGACAGGGGGCTTTTCTTACCCCTGCCTCGCGTCAAGGGGCTAACCTGCCTAAAACGCTTCACCTGGGGTGAAAAGTCCTCCTTTTGATCCTTATCAGAACTTTGGATTTCTGGGGTCTGATTCGGTTCCGCCCCATCTGGTACCGGCGCCGGGCCGTCAGAAGACGATTCGTTCAGTCTCTTGCGTTTCTTGTCTTTGTTGCTGGACGGAGAGAAAAACGACCGGATGTCGTGTTGTTTGTCCTTTTCAAACTGTGGAAGGCAGAAAAAAAATAGTTTTTGTAAAATGCATGAAGTTAAGAAAATTAAATGTCATGATGACAAACCGATGAAATGTTTTGTAGTTTGTGAAGCTCCAAAAAGTTTGAGGTAAAATCAGAGTTTATTTTGATTAGATTAACCTAATTTAACTTTAAATTAACAGCCATAGTTAATTTGATGTAAGTGGTTAATAAGTAAAACTAAAAACTTAAGCACAAAACTATTACATCAGTTCTCTCTGTAGCGTCTGAAGTCGTTGAATTAGTTTAATCTGCTGAACTTCTACTTACGTGAGAAAAGAAAATGGCGTCTTTATCGCCCTCAGAATCGCCTCCCGCCGCGTCGCCTGGCGTCCAAGCCTGCGCGAAATTCAGGAAGTCCCATTTCTCCTTGTCTCCTTCTTCCGCATTTAGATATTCTTTCCTGCCATTGAGAGCACTTCCTGTCACAGTTTCCTGTTCAATAACATTTTTATGAGTCTCAACATATCAGTGATATTGCATCAGTTTCAGACAGCTGAGTCTTTATTTTACGCCACAAAACTTACTGATATTTTGCTGCCCCTCCATGTTTTTTCCAAACGGCTAAAATGAGTTTGCAAAACATTTTTTGCTAATACAGTATATATTGATTATTACACAAAACGTCTGAAGATTATACGTCCACCAGTTGAAAAACAGAAGTCTCATAAATTCACCAGGAAACTTTTATGAAAGATTTGCTGTTTTTGACCCAAAAGAAATTGGGTCCAAAACCACTGACGCAATCGATTCGTTTCCTGTATGCTGCAATCCACTTTAATTTAGCAAGTGTATCCTCACAAAAAATCTTTTCAAAGCTTATTACGTTGAACATAATTCCCATTTTGTGTGTTTTACTGTTTCCTAAAAACGTTTTCTGTCTCTTTAAACTTCTGAGGATGAATTGATCAGGTTTGAGGTTGAGGTACCTTTCGGTTGAGCATTGACCACATGACTGTGTCAAAGGTTCCCTTGGCGATGAGGTAGTGGATGTGAACGGTACTGGTCTGTCCGATGCGGTGGGCTCGGTCCTCTGCCTGTTTGATGTGTCCCGGGTTCCAGTAGAGCTCGGCAAACACCACGTGAGAGGCGGCCGTGAACGTTAAACCCTGAACAGAACCGGGCCATCAAACCGTAGAAAAGTAAAACATGCATCATGCTACAATGGATTTTAACCTGATGAGATTGTGAGGGTTTGAGGTTGTGTTAAGTGTAATGATGTTGTGAGGTATAGTGTGGTATAATAAACTGTATTCTAATAAGCATGAGGTTGTGAGGGTTTGAGGTACCTGTCCAGCTGCCTGTATGCTCAGAATGGCCACACGTGTGTTCGGATCGGTCTGAAAGCGATGCACCAACTGGATTCTCTCAGCCGATGGAACGCTGCCATCGATACGGATGTAACTCGCCTATAAGGAATACAGGGGAGAGAGAGAGAGAGAGAGAGAGAGAGAGAGCAGTCACATAGTGTACCAGCCAGATGCAATACAAACACAAACAAAACATTTCTTCAATGTTATTCCTAAGTTAACATGAAACCAAAGCTTGTTCTGTTTACTTTAATACATGTCTTCATTTTGTTAACGATTCACTATGATAAAGATTATTAAAAACAACACACACACACAGAAGAAACCTATTTTATCATGACTGTGTAAGTTTGCATGTGTTCAGTTGTGTGTGCGCTGTGATATGTCAGGAAGTGTGTTGTGTTTTCTCATCTGTGTAGCATCATCTGACAGCTGAAACGCAGGTGAACAGACACACACGACACGTCCCTCCACCTCTCACCCGTTTAATTTTAGCTCCCTCCCAACTCTTCCTCTCGCTTGCGGTGCGAGGAGCGTGATGAGTGTGAAAGCGGCGGCAGAGAGCGCGTCGTTCACGTGCGATCGCACCTGCTAGCGCGAGCCCCGTGAGATTCGTACGCACCAATTAACAACATGATGGGGAAAAAAAGACATGAAAATTTCCAGCGTTTGGGAATGAACGTCTGACCAGAGAGAAAAGATAAGGGCCAAACGACAGAAAATAACAAAAGCCTTCATTAAACAGCGAGACGTCTGTGAAGGCACCGTGTCGACAACCAGTCGGGCTCATTGGGGTGCAAAGTGTTTTCAGCGCGCCACAGTGTGAACGCAAAAATAAAGACAGAGAGAGCTGGATCGTTGTACAAGATGAATCAACAACTCGATAAACAACTGTGTCAAGTGTTGAGCTAATGCTACCCAGAATTCTTAGCAAAACTGAACTTTGCAAATCATCTGTATTATGTTTAAAACTGACACGGCAGGTGGACGTTTTAATTTAGATGGACACTCACGATGGGTGGATTAATACATCTCATAACAGACAGAATGAATGATTCAAGCACCTCGTACACACACACACACACACCTGACTGACAGCAAAACAGACAAACTCCATTCTGCTGTTGTAAGAATGAACCAGCGGCTCTCAGCACGAGTGTGTTAAAGCAGAGAATGAACTCTGCCCAGGGACTCAACACTCTCTCTCTCTCTCGCACACACACACACTTTTTCTGTAGTACTGTCAAGCCCCTTTATTCTGTTTTTCTTTTCACACACACTTTCCAAGCTTATCTCTCATTCTGCTCACACACACTTTCTCCCTGAATGGGACAGTGAGTGTGTGTGTGTTGGGACTGAGGTGTGACAGGCTGATTTAATGAACAATGTTGAGGTGCTGACATACTTTCACTTTCACAGCACACACACTCTCTCTCTCTCTCTCACACACACACCTTGGCCTCGATGACAGCTTCGGTACACGCCTGCAGCATGCTGAGATGGTGAGCAAAGACCAGAAACTTTAGCTGCTGGGTCTCCAGCATCATTTTAATGTAGTCCCTCACAGCCCCGGCCTGCAACCCAGAAAGAGACGCATCAATTATTTCGGGGCGCTAATGACCCTCTGCGAACATCCATTCACACTAATGGGACAAATTCACAAATTATAAATGACAGTCCTGCCTTTGAATTTGTGGCTGAGCTACAACTGAGGCAGTCATAAAATGTACACACACACACAACCAGCCTACAGTTTATAATAAACAGTTTAACTTGGCCTAAAAACCTGCAGCACATTCACCCAGAACAGCAGCATAGCAACACCCTGGCAACCACCCACAACGTTAAAGCACTGTAATCGGACTGCTCACATTTCCTTCAGATCTGGATGTGATTGTTGTTATTTTATATAATAAACATGTTTGTCATATCACTGTAATTTTGTCATGTTTTTGTCTAGTCTGTCTCTAAAAAAACACCTTTCCTCTTTGTGAAAAGACAGGAAGTCTCTACACTTGAGTTAGTGTCATCGCTGAGCGTCTGTTATGTTGTTAAGTTGTTGAAACGAACGGCGTATCGGATCATTAGTTGTCCGCCAGGCCTCCGAGTTTCAAAGCTCGGTTCTGCTTTCTCAGTTTTAAAGAGTTTTGCCTGTTTAATATCATTTAATTGGCGCCCAAAACTCTCGCCTGTGAAGAGAAACACACACACACACACACAAACACTCAAGCTTCTAACAGCTCCAAGTGTGTGTGTGTGTGTACACACACTGTGGTTCATTCATTTTCAATTGACACAATCCTGGACATAGCAAAATTTCTGCCCAGAGAGAAAAGAAGAGAGGGAGAGAGGGAGGGAGAGAGAGAGAGGATATAATCTCAGCAGAAAACAATAAATGAAAGAGCCAAGAGGACACAGGCAGAACACGCAAGTTTGACAAATTAAAAACACACACCCCTCACAAAGAGACACACACACAGCTTTCACAGAGAAACACACACACAGCTTTCACAGACACACACACACACACACACAGCTTTCACAGAGACACACACACACACAGCATTCACAGAGACACACACAGCATTCACAGAGACACACACACACACAGCATTCACAGAGACACACACAGCATTCACAGAGACACACACACACACAGCATTCACAGAGACACACACACACAGCATTCACAGAGACACAC